>CM053502.1:54552778-54606096 GCA_028627145.1 Eidolon dupreanum
CCTCTGCTTGGCACAGCTATCTCTATGGGCACTGTAACTGCTACTACCATTTAGGTCTTAAGGAAGAGAACTGTTCTGTCCTTTGCTATTCAGGCTCAAGAATGGACACTTAGTTCACAAAAATGTAAAATATCTCATCGATAATTTTTATACTAATTACATATTGTCATGGTAATATCTTAGATATACGTGGTTAAACAAAATATATTATTAAAATTCATTTCACCAGTTTCATTTTACTTTTTAAAATGTGATTACTAGAAATTGTAAAATTACATATGTGAATCGCATTATATTTCTATGAGACATTGCTCATGTAAAACATGCCTCAGAATTGTCTTACCTGAGAATTGAAGAAAGTCGGTGAATTTACCCACCTGCTCCAAACCGTCACTGGCCAAACACTCTTCTGGGGTGTTAACTCCTTAGTACTTCTGGCTGCCACGTGCAAAGCAGAGTGTGCTTCTGAGCTGGAGAGGGCCCTAGGCAAGGAGTCAATAAGAAACGGTGGGTGCCAAGGCATTTCTGGGGGGCACACACAGTGCTTGGTACATGCTTTCATTCCTACCTCCCATAGCAAAGGCCATCCTAATCAACAAACTCCAGCTTCAAGGGAAAACATAACCTTCATTGCTAGAGGTCAGGTCTGGCATGCTGGTCTTCAAAAGACAAAAGAATGCAAAGCTTAATATCAATACATTTTCCAAAATCTGGTTTCCTCAGTCAGTTTTTCAGCAAGACATCAACAGCTCATCCCAACTTGTGCTGGACCAATCCAAGTCCAGCTACTTTTCCTGCTTTCTCCTCCGTGTAAGTTCCACATGTCTGTCTTGAGGCCCTGCAAGAAACCATGTCAAGAACACACACCCACAATTACAAGCCTTACGTTATGGGCGCAATGCCTAATCCAAATGGAGTGGAATAATATTTTAAAGAATTATATCTGTGTTCTCATACTCCCCCGACCCAACCCTCACAACCCTTCCAACTCTGCATGCTCTGATTTTCTTCACTTGCTCTGGAGGATCTTTCTCCCAGCTCAGAAAACTAGATATGAGTCATCCACTTCTTTAAAGGAAGGATGTCACTCTTGAACCAGAGAATAAAGGAGGCAAATTTGTAGTGTTGAAGTTCAAAAGTCATGGGTGCAAGTGTAGGACTGAAAGAGCCGGATGTATAACTGCCTAATTGCAAAGCAAGCCCTGTCTCCCAGACTAAAGATTCCACAGGCTGGGGGATGAGGAGAAAGAAAGAACCTCAAGGGCAGAAAGAAAGACAGCTGTGCTTCACTGGAATATGGCCCATGCCCATCAGCTCATACTCCTAGAGACTTTCACCTGTCCTAGAGGCCTAGATTGGATGTCCTGTTCACCAAGGGTGAGGATGGCCTGTGGGCTATAGCTCTATGATGATTAGCTAGGTCCAAAGACAACTACCTGTGCCCCAGGATTTTGTTCAGCTCTCTGCGCCACCCATTCCACGTGGAAAGCCGCTTTCTGACAGCTCAGCACATTTAAAAGCCCCAGGGTTAAAGTCTTGGTCACCTTGAGGGTCTTCATGGAGTAAGACCTGGACAAGTAGTACTGTGGGACATGAGAAAACTGGTCCTAACAAATCAGGACAGTGGTGGACACACACCTGCATTACACTTCTTAGGGTAGGAATATTTCTCCAAAGGAAATGTTATCTCTGGAAATCTGTCCACAGTTATGACAAATCTTACATTAATGTGTAACTTCTTTCCTTGAAGTGACCTTGTTTTAACCCTCACCTCCACCCCACCCTAGTCTATTAAATAGGCTTTCCACAGCAGAGAAGCAGTTTACTCAAAGGTAAATCAATTGAAAAGTATCCAGTGTTCAAAACGCCCAGAGTGTGATCTCACCTAGTGTCTTCTCCTATCACATATACTTGGACTACATAACCAGAAAACCATTTGAATGAGTCAGAAATAGTCAGTGAGAGAGGTATAAGGCTGTGTGAGCTGGCCTCATAATTACCCATGCAAAGGTGTGTTTCGTGTGGACTCAGGATACGCCGTCTTGTTTTGTTGAGGTGGTTTGACTCAGTGGGTGCATTCCAACAGTTTTTCACGCCCCAAAATTGATGAAAGAGGAAGGTAGAAAGCTGCCCATGGGAGTGCTGTAACATTTGGCTTCCTTAGGCTAATTTTGGGCAGCATATGTTTCTCTGTCATTGACTTGTGATTGCTGCTTTAGATCTGCTAACACTGGAAACAAGTGTTCAATGCCTTATGGACCCAGCAAATATTTCAGAAGGCAGCCTTTTATATTATATGCTTCCAGTGCTAGGTGATTGTGGGTTAATGACAGAGAAGACAAATAGAAAATATCTGAAATATTTAATAAACAATAAACCGCTTCTCAGATATTTTTATAGTCTGGAGTATACCATCTGTTGACCAAGGTAAAGATGGTGAATGTTTTTGGAGTGATCCCAAGCCACATACACCCTTCTCTGAACCCTGCACCAGTTGCCACACCCATACAATATGACCCCATCCCTCATAACTGATTGGAAGGGATATGAGCACTTGACCCAAGCTGGATCAATCAGATATTCCCCTGTGGAATTGGGAAAAAGGCCTCTGAGCCTCCTGAGCAGGCATATTTGGCTCCTGTGTACAGGTCTGCAGTGAGAGCAGAGAAGGAAGCAGATGCGCAGAATAAAGGAGAGATGAGGACAGTGTGGCCAGACAAACAGCAGCATTGTAGCCTCTGGCCCCTGACTTTCTAGGTCTGTGCTAAGCCCTCCAGAGGCCTCATTATGTCACCTATTCATGGGTGCCATGATGTATATAAAATAAACCCTCCTCTCTGCTTAAATGCCTGAGTGTCTATGCAAATCGTGTCCCCATTATTTTAACAGAAGCTCAGCCTGTTCTTACTGCATACAGACAGCATGACTGGAACTGTACGTAGGATGGCTCTGCATCTCTGGATCACCACATTCCTTACAGCAGGGGTCCCCAACCCATGGGCTGTGTGGTACTGGTCTGTAGCCTCTTAAGAACCAGGCCACACAGCTGGAGGTGAGTTGCAGGCAAGTGAGAGAAGCTTAATCTATATTTTCAGCTGCTTCCTAGAGCTAGCATCCCTGCCTCAGCTCCACCTCAGGTCATCAGACATTAGATTCTCATAGGAGCACCAGCATTCTTTCTTCACATCTTGAAGGATAAATAGGTCAAAACATCTTTCGCTTCCCTCACCTGTTCTCCCACTAAAGACGCCTTCTGGACCCTGCAGTCCACATGAAAGAGCCAGGAGGCAGGTGAGCAAAGGGCAGAACAGCTCCTCTTTTCTCTGTGTAGGTTCTCACCATTCTACATTTTAAAGTTGATTAAATAAAGCATAAGTGAGAGAGGACACACTACCTTCCTTCCTGTCTCTTTTTCTCCATTTACTCATTTAATTGAAACTTGTAAGGCACTTACCACAGACCAGGCACTATTTAAGATACTAAGGCTATAGTATCTCCTTGAGCTTATATTATAGTGTAGGGAGGAGACAGGCAATAAATAAACATACAGCTGAAATAATTTCAGATAGTGAGGTTGCATGAAGTAGATGAAACAGGGATGGAGGATAGAGAGTGATTGTGCATATGCATACATGTGTGCTGGTGTGTTGGCTCCTTTAGGAAGAAAGTCAGGAAAGGATACTCTAAGGCGGGATGTTGGGTGGACACAGGAATAACAGAGAGAGGAGGAGCTGGCCATGGGAAATTGTGTGGGAACAGCTTTTTAGAAAGAAGTAGTAATATATTCCAGGGTGCTGGGACCCTGTCCCTCTCCTCTGACCTCCCTCACTTCTTTCCATTTCTTTGCCTTTCCTCAGATATTAACTGAGTTCCCACTAGGACTCAAGAGCTAGCTGGAACAGGTCAAAATAATAGGACAGAGTTCTGCCTTAGAGGAATTAGCAGAGTAGATAAGGAGAAAGACAGAGGAGCAAGTTATTAAAATACAGGGGCTACGTACAGATCAGAAGTATAAAGTGCTATTGAGATGATGGGAGCACAAAGGAGGCTCCAACTACCTGCCAGTTTCTCTTGAACACCTGCCAGCACCTGGGTCCTCGAAGGAGAAAGCTGAGCCTCTGAAGATTCAGAAAGTTCAGTTTCTTCCTAATATAATGCTCTTTTACCTTAAATGCCTTCGAAATAGAGTGAGACATTTATTGGAACAATCCAGCAAAACACACACACCAAACACTAACAGGGAAACCCAGTAGAAAACTGGAATTGATTCAAGTTGCTGAGAAAACAGGAAAGGTGACATTTATTTGTTGACATTAAACACACACACACACACACACACACACTGCTCAGGGAAGGACCTCTGGGGGCAAAGGGAGAAATTGGCAATCATCCCTGAAAATGTGTAATCCAAGAACGGAAGTTTTACAGAACAAGGAAAAGAACCTTAACATAACACAGGGTCAGAGTGAACTCTTAGTGCTTATGTAACTGATTGAGAGTTTAAAGGAAATGGTGTATTTACTTAATAGTATGACTCATTTAATTGGAACAGACCTTTAAAAGCCCACAATGATAAGGTTTTCCATTTATTGTTGTGGGTCCATGGGACACTTAATGACATTAAAGTACAAAAACAGGGAAACTGCCAACAGAATGTGTCTGTGTAAAGACAAAAGAGGGAAAGGTTGTAGTGTTTAAATAGTTTAAGAGGAAATGCTAACTCAGGCCACGCTGTTCGGTGTCCTCAGACTACAGCTGTTGGTGAGTAGGTGTTGGGTGTTAGGTAAACGGAAGAAGTGACTGTAGTGGTGGGAGGTGTGAATGCCAGAATGCAGCTTGGGTTTGCGGTAAACACCAGAAAGAGCATGGAATAGAGGTGTTTTAATTACTGTGTCAGAACATAATTGATTATAGGGTAACCAGATGTCCCTCTTAAAGGAAATTGTCATTCTATAAACATTTGCCTCAAGAAGACTTTAAGAGAAAAGACTTGGCTAGGACTGGTTTATGGCAACATTCCTTCTGCTTGGTGAATTTGGTATGAAAAACTGCGAGCTTGGCTCAGTGCCTCATTTTTTCCTCTTGGGAGCAGGCTGGTCTGCTGTGAGCACATGTTCTCCTCAGCTCCTCCAGGGCAGGATCTGTCTCTGCAGGGTGAGGCTTGCTGTAGTTCGGCACTGCCTTGAAAGCGTCATACCTAAAGCTGAGGTTCCATTTGCCAACAGACACAATTTAGATCTTTCAACCTAAACTTTATCAGCAATAAATGCAATGCTTTGGCTTCTAACTACTTGGTCTTTTGTCTTATTTCTGAATAGGTTCAGAACTCAGCCTGGGAAGCAAAACATCATTACACATCACACAGGGACCTGGGCGCGGGGCACCTCAAAGATTTCTCTAGAGCTTCAGTCAGAAGCCCATGTACTTGCCACTCTGGAGAGACAGGTCTTATATGTTAGAACCAAGGAAACACTCGGTGGTTTCTGATCTGATCCCCAAACCAAAAGTCACAAGGACACTCTGCGTGCCAGGTGTGACTTGGTGGTTGAGCCACTTCTCCCTTGAGCGAGTCAAGGTAGCATGCTGCAGAGAATAACTCTCAGGAGAACAATATTCCTGTTTCAGACATGCTGGGAGGCCAGCTAAGTTTTTAAAATATCACTAATTCCTTTACAGGTTGGAATGTGCACAGACACCAAAACAACAACAAAAAAGTGAACAAGCAAACAAACAAAAAGCTCTCCAAAACAAAACCCTAAATAAATAAAACTAGCACATATAGGCTAGTTTGGGTACTGAAAAATAAAACAATATAACATAAGTTCTGTATCGCACTTTACAGTTAACAAACCACTTTAGATACATCCATTTACGTGAAAGGATGAAAAGAGGAAGAAAAATGGAAAAGAATGGAGGCAGCCAGAGACATGGGGTGAGTTAGACCAGATTGTGGGCAGATTTGCCTGAGACCACCATGTACAGTTGTACCTGGCTAAGTACTTGCTCATTCATTTATAGTGGTCTCAGAGATATCTGCCAGGTTAGAAAGATCATAGACTTATGATATTATTGTCTTTTATATCTCTAACTACATTAGATTCCAGAAATAACTTATACTACTGAGGCAACAATTCTGCCATTCAGAAAGTCACATTGCCCAGGTCTCATGTGCAGGGCCCCGAAAATCTTTCTGTGCCAGTACTGGGGCTTCTCTTTATCAGGCTTGTACACCAGAACTAGATTTTCCCATACATGTCCATATAGTGCTTTCTGGGAGCAGGCCTGACCAGGATGGAAGAAAAGTTATGTTTACTGAGGACCTTCAATGTATTACAAATAGAACAGAAACATGCATATTATCCTCTGAAATTCTCTTAATGACCTATATGGTAGGTGTATGCTGTTTTATAAATGAAGCATTTGAGACTCACAGAGGCTAACTGACTTATCCAATGCAACTCTGGCATCAGATAGCATCTGAAATCTCTATGAAGAGCTGGGCAAATATTAAGATTAATTAAAGCAGTACTTGCTGAAGACAGGGATGCGATAGGTAGATAGAAATGTGCAGACATATGAAATGTGATGTTATACTTTGAAATACCAGGAACAAAACTACGTGAGTACTTGCCAACAACCAACTGTTTGTAGCAATTCAGTGAAGAGTCTGCCTGAGAAGAAAGCAACTCAAGAGGGAAGTGTCCCTGAACAAAAGCTACAGAGAGCAGATGCCACCCAGGTTGAGAGCCCAAAGGCAGCACCCACCCAGATATTGAGAATGAATAAATTTTTGCTCTTGAAGTCATAATATGGAAAATGACCAATTTTCATAGAATGCAAAATGATATTATAGTAATATAGGATTGGAGTATTTCATGAGGCAGGTTATGATAAACAAGCAGTTTTGAAAAAATAACTTTTACTTTTTATTTTGGGAATAAAAAATATATAACTATAATGAAACCCCATGTGCCCATCACCTGCTTCAATGATGACCAACATTCACCACACTTTTTTCCCTGGAGTATTTTAAATGAAATCTCTGTCATCATATCACTTTACCTGTAAATAGTTCAGTGTACATATCTATAATAAGTTATTTTTAATATAATCTTGATGCTATTATCACACATAACAAAACTAATAATTTCTTAACACCATTCTTAATTTCTTAATACCATTCATTATCTATGTATGTTAAAATTTGCTGGATTGTCTTATAAACACCCTTTAATAATTGATTTGTTTGAATAAAGAGCAAAAAAAAGGCTTACACATTGCATTTGGTGGTCATGTCTCAATGTGGAACTTTTCACCCATATCTACTGAATACTTAATGAGTACCACATGAACTATAGCACCACGAGGCAGCCTGGAGTCACAGTGCTATAGATGAGTAACCACAGTACTACACTAGGAAATCAAACATGTGAAGAGGCTAAGAATTGTAATCAACTTAAAATGAGATTTTTTTTTTGGTAAAAAGTCTAAATATTGCACCCAAACTGCCTATGAACTATAAGTGGAAAGAGTGTGACAGTGGAGAGACTAGGCAAACACCAATCAAGTGATTAATAAAAACATCTCTGTTAGTAAGACATATCAATCTTATTAACCCCTTGATATGATGAGAAGAACACAGTATCCAAAATGCATAACATGATTCCAGAAATAGAACAAATCCAGATTTTATAAAACAATTGACCAGGACTCTTCGAAAGTATCAAGTTCATAAAAGACTGAGTTACTTACAGACTGCAGGAGATAAGAAGACATGACAACTAAATGCAATGTGGGATTCTGGATAGAATCCTGGAACAGAAAAAGAACATTAATGAAAAAAACATGGTAAAATTTAAATCAGGTCTATTGTTTAGTTAATAATATTGTACTGATGTTAATTTCCCATTCTTGATAATTATACTGCAATCATGTTAACATTAGGGGATTGGGTTAAGAGATATAAGATAATTTTTTGTACTATTTTTTTGCCAGATTTCTGCAAGTCTAAAACTGATTCAAAATAAAAAGTTTAATATGCACGTTGGTTTCTGCAACTATGAAATCATCCGTAAATGGTGAGCCATTTCTCCAGGTTGAGGTAATTCAGTATTTTGTTTAAACAACTCAGCCAGAGTTTTAGTTTGTCTTTCTTCTTTGCTGGGTTCTGATGCGTGGGAAGCATAGATCATAATCACTTTCTCCTGATAGCGTGTACTGTTCCACATCCACCATCATTGGCACACACGTAGGCTTTTTGATGAAAAGAAACTTTCATACCCAATTTTTTTAGTTTCCTATGTGTTCTGCTTCCCACCTCTGGCAACTCTACCACCCCTCCCCACCATCTCCCAGGCTTTGGGTGGTACCCTCAGGTCTTCCCCCTTTCAAGTGAACCAGGCTGTTCCCCACTTTCAATCCAGTCAAGGTCAAGGAGGCTTTGGCAGAGGATAACCCCCACACTTCAAAAGGCAGTGGGTGGTGTGAGTGCCCATGTCCAGGCTCCGACAAGAAAAGCCTTGCAATCTGATTTCCAGCCAGTGGCATGTGCAGGAGTTTCTGATGGGCTGGACTCTGAATTGCATTATCTTGTATTAATGGCAGCCCTGACAGTCTTTCAGCAGAGGGGAGGGAGGGGAATGGAGATCCAAAGAGCAGTGCCATCTTGTAGATAAGGACAATTCTGACATTTCCATTCTTCTTAATGAACTATGCATACTGAACTATGGATGGTAGTATTGCTAATTCTCTGCTCAAATCTCTCCTAAGCAGGGAGGATGTTCTTCCTGGTCTGCTCTTCGACGTGGAGTCTGAGAGTGGCAGGGGCTGTGATCATGAGAAGGGCATGGGACAGTACATAAACTCATTGAGGACAGGGACAGTATTATAATCTGTAATCTTCTCTATAACACTAGCAATTGGTTGACTGCTGGCATCTAGTAGATCCTCAGTGAAATCGTGTTGAATGAAGGAGTTGAATGATGAAAGAAGGCAGTTCCATTTAGTGTCGTTTCCTTAGCAACTTTTTCAGTTCAGATCTTTAGTGGCCCAGTGTTAGTCTCCCCAAATCAGTTTTCCCAAAGCCAAAGGTTTTTTTCAAATTCTTCAACTTCCTTTTTCTTAAAGTTTGAGAAGTGGCCCAGGGGTGCCCAAAGAGGAGCTTGTTATTCAAAGAGCTTTTGTAGTCTCTTAATTTTCAGAGTGACATCTCATGAAGAAACTGGCCAGGCAAAGCCAACTCTTGCCTTTCCACTTTGGGTGCCCAACTCTTGGTCTTCGTTGCCCGAATTCCTGTTTTGAAGAACTCAAAACTTATACATTTCATTGTTCATTCAACCAATATTCAAATCAATATTTATTGAGCTCCTTTGGTGTATCAGGCCAAGAACCGGGACTGCAAGGCTAGGCATTGCTTTTCCCCAGGAATGAGCTATTCTATAGATCATAGCTGCTCTATGATCTTTGGGAAACATGTCTGCATCAGCTTGAATTTGGTTCTAGGTATCTGGGGAGGGGCCCTCTCTGCTCTCTCTGATGGAAACAGTTCACTTCTTTTTGCATCCCAGCCATTTTCACCCAGAAACTCATATTCTTTCCTTTGAAACCCTGAAGACTGGTCCTCTGACCCCTCAGAAAAGGTCTAGCAATGAAGATTTCATTGGATGTGGTGGTCTGCTGGCTAGGATTCCGGCTAGAGTAATCCCATTCTTGGACCTGGATTTTAAGCTCATTATAAACAATTGACAAATGAGTACCGGCTATGCTGCTTTAACCAGAGGACCAAACAGTTAAGGTAGAAGTTTACAACTCTCAAATGAGTGGTCCAGGATAAGGTCATCTAGGAAGTCAGGCTCCTTCTATCTTGTTGCTTCGCCAACCCCAAGGACTTGCCTTTGTACTCGTGATTGAACTTGCCTCACCAAGACCAGGTCCAGGTTTCAATCCACAGGAAGGTAGCAAACAAAGAGTGCATATGACCTGTAAATTGTTCATATCACTTCTACATCCTGTTGACCAGAACTTACTCTCATGGCTATAATAGAAGGAGGCTGGGAAATGTCTCCAGCTGAGTGGTCACATGCTGAGTAAAATTTCCAGGGCCTCCTACTAAAAAGAAGAAGAGGATACTGGATACAGCTGGACAATTACCAGTCTCTATCACACACTTCTTTAGTCCTTTTTCTCATTGCCTAGATTGTTTTTGCATCCTTACATTATTGGCCTTCAAATCTCATTCCCATGTTTCCTAACCCTGTAGCTCTCCCTGGACTCCTGAGCCTGGCCAACTCCAGACTGGTTCTTTTATCTCTTCCTCTGAGTTTCTGTTAGGAGCTTGCTTGGGCTGGGCATGGAGAGGAGCTTCTCATGTGAGATGTTGTCACCAAGAGAGAAACAAGATGTTGACAGCAAAGGCTGGAGCCACCCAAGGCCAGATCCACTTATTCCACAAATGTCGCAGGTCCTCTCTTATATATAAGCTTATAGAAATAAATAATCTATGAAGACATTGCTGAGACATTTCAGGGCTTAGGATCGGGAGAAAAAACAGCTGAGAATGAGCACTTGAGGAAGGGTACAAGTATCAGCTAGAATCTCTGTCCACCGAAGTCATGATTGCATCATCTTATTCCTTCTTCACCTCCTCTTCAGCCTCTCTAGCATCACTATAACTACCATTTATTGGGCACCACCAGTGCCAGGCACTTTACATGCATCATCTCTTTTAACTTCTACTCCAACCCCAAGAGGTAGGCATTATTATCTCTATCTTACAACTTGAGATCAAGCGAGGCACAGAGTAGTAAGGACTGACTTTATACTCTTGTAAGGATTAAATGAGATAATTCATATAAAAGCAACTAGCTCAGTGCCTAGAAAATAGGAGGTATTCATTAACTATATTAGCTTTTATTGTTTTAACAGAGGATGAAACTGTGGCTTATAAAAGGCAAGTATTTTTGTCTGTGTTGGCTCCAGAATTTACATAATGAAGGGGTTTGTGTTTCTTTTCTAGTTTGGGCTTGTTGGGGATACTGTTAGAGGACTTGTCTCAAAGCTATGTTTGCATAAAAAGCACATCATGTTAACTCAGCTTGTGTATAACAACAGCACCAACATTTTCTAGTATGGTTATATTCATACGTTACATAAGATAGAAACTATTTTAATTGTTTATTACAATGATGATTATCATTTGGAATACCTTGAGGTCTGCAAGAGATCATGGGTGGCTAAAATCTCTCTAAGCTACCTTTTGGTGTCACCTTTGTAATGGCCCAAGCTAGTATATAACGGAGCCAGGATTTGAGAGCAGTCCTGATTCTAGAGCCCATGTCTTCACTACTACTTGTATCACCTCTGTGAGCTGGCAGATGTGACTAACTGGAGGTTTGGTTTTCCCTCAGCCTGGCCTCCTGCCTGAGGAGTTGGGGGTTGATGAGCTCATGTTTCTGTGACTCTCTCTTGGGGCCACTATCACCCTCTCTCACAAGTAAAACTGAGACACAGAAACCCAAAATGTAGATTTCTCTCTCATGCATTTCTTGAAGAGCAGAGAGATTTCTAACACATAAGATAAACTTGGACTGGATCTCTTCAGTTTTCCAAATTGTTCTAGAAACCTGTCTCACAGCATTAGGGCAAATCTCCTGTCAGCTCAGCATGCTTTCCAGCTGTGAGAATCTCCATTTAATCAGAAGTTTCATTCTTCCCAAGAAAAGCCCAAGGTGCTAGCATAACATCTCCACTGATAGGACTAATTGTACAGCCTTCCTGGCTAGCCCCCAAAGGGGTCATAAAGGGTTTAACAGTTTCTGGTTAACTGTGGTGGCAACAGGCAAGCTGGGATTTTAAAACAAAGATTTCTTAAATCTGAAGAGAATGTCAAAGACATTGGTTTTTAAAAGCCTGTATCAGCTTCTGACCAGAGGTAAAAGTGGTTTTTGATTAGCTCTAAGTGAAAAGCAAAGCTAGCTGCGCCTTAAGGAGATAGATGGCTGACTCTAGCCTCTCACTCATTGATTGATCCATTCATTCCTAAATTGCCAAATATTTATTGAGAATCTACTATGTGTCAAACACCATACTAAGCTCCTAGAATGTGATAACCCCCTGGAATGTGATAACCTGCACAGCCTCTGACTCAGAGCTCACTGTGTTCTGTAGAGAACACAGGTGTATAGTGAGACAAGTACTATATTTTCTTTATGTTGAGCCCAAATCTGTGAGTTTCTTCATTTATCAGTTTTTGTACTTTTCGAACATCCTGAGCACTTGCTGTGTTAGATCCTGGGGGTATGATGTTAGGAAAGGCTTTTTCTACCCTCAGCCTCTACTATCTAGGGTGAGAATAACCTGAGCAGGAAAAACCAAAAAGCAGTGTACTTGACAAGTACGATGGTTAATTTTGTGTGTTAACTTGACTGGGCCACAGGGTATCCAGATATTTGGTTGAACATTATTTCTGAGTGTGTCAGTGAGAGTGTTTCTGGATGAGATTAACATTAGAATACGTAGACTGAGCTAAGCAGATAGCTCTCCCCAGTGTGGGAGGGCCAGTAGAAAAGGTAAGGCTGAGTGAGAAGTAATTCTTTCTCTCTGCCTCACTTCTCTTTCTCTGCCTCACTGTCTTTGAGCTGAGACATTGGTCTTTTCCTGCCTTCAGACTTGAACTCAGACTGGAATTTATACCATCAGCTCTCCTGAGTCTCCAGCTTGCCAACTGCACATCTCAGACTTCTCGGCCTCTATAACTGTGAACTCAGACTATACATCTAGCAATCATGAGAACCCAGTGGGAGCCCTTGAAATGACTGGTGCATTGAGCAAAAGTGCCTTTGCAGGTTCTTCATGCTTTTGAAGTGCAAGGCAATGAGGACTGAGTCAGACTCCAGAACAGTCTGGGCTAGCTTCCTGCCCTGCCATCCCTTCCTCTGCTCTCTCCCCACTCCTCTCCCCTTTCCTCTCTTCTTGTCCCTTCCCCTGCCCTTTCTCTCCTCTCTTTGATTCCTTTTCCTTTCTCTGTTTCTTGCCTTTCACAGCTACTCTTGGCTTTCATTGTTCTTAGATTCTTGCCTTTCCTTTAAAACACAGGTTAGGGCCAGGTGGTAGTATTTCATATGAAGATGTGAATAATTAATAAGAATTAAAGTGTTGTCATCCTCACACTTACCCTAGGGTTGGTGATTTTTTTTTTTTTTTCATCAAGGGAACAAATCCTTAGCTAAAAAGATGATGCTTCATGGGAGAAAATGCAGACATGAGTCAAGGAGTGGGTAGTAAGGGGGTAGTTTCCTGGCTATGAAGCCTTTAGACCCTCCCAGATTACAGTGTGTACGGAATTTAAATATACCCCTGAAGGGACTTCGACTCCATTTCTGGTTTCAGCGGAGGCGGGAGAGGCCAGGCCACAGAATCTCCCCAGGCCAGGTCCACAAGCAGGTCATAGGAGGGCTCAATTTACCCAGGGGTCACATGCACTACCAACGCCAACAAGTCAGTAGCCACCGCAACTTATCCCCACTTCTCCCCGCCAAAAGGCCTCATGAAAAAATATAAATGACCACTTGAGGGCGCTGTTACTCCACATTTTTGTGGGTAAAAACTTCAGTCCGCTGACATGTCCAGATTTCCTTTGTTTTGGGGGCTCAACCTAAGGATGCCTCCAGGAAAGAGGGGAAACACATACTCCCAGATCTGCATGAAAATGGAAAAGCAGTGGTAGGGAAACTATACATTCTGAAAATGCCTTGGCGTGTAATAATTTTGAAATTTTAATAGGGCACCTGTTTCGATGTGCCGCTTAGAAGGCATGCATAACAGAATCCGGGTTTGAGCCCCAGGGCCATATATACTAGCTGTGTGATTTTGTACAGCGACTGAGTCTCTCTGGGCTTCAGCTTTGTCATTTGCTTCATAGGGCACTTGTGAGAGTTAAAGAGGCACATAACACCTCTGGGCACCATGCCAGTCACATAGAGCTAAAAAAAAAAAAAAGCTATTATCACTAAATTCTATTTATAAAATTTTAAAAAGTGACCAAGATAACATTGGCTACGGTCTAAATCTGTACAATTGTATGTAAAAGAAAGGATTATTTAGACAGAGGGGTTGGCTACATCAGGCCAAGCAAAGAAAAAGGCACCAGAGAGGATAACTTGATTTCTCCCTCCTTCTGTACAAACATGCTGTGTTAGTGCTGCATTCATAGGCTTGACTGTCAGAGAATCAGCTTCTTTTTATATTACTCTCAACCTTGTCATTTTGAGCAAATTTTATTCTCATCTGCTTTTGCTTATTCAGGCTGCTGTTCACAGGAGCAAAGTGATGGCCAAAATATAATGCAAGATTTGGGAACTTGAGAGGAAAGAAAAGATTACCAGTTAGCAAATTAATATACAGGCCATGTGGACTCCAGGGTTGACATAATGGGGAACTTGGTATGTGTGGTAATTATGTGCACTTGAGTTGTTTTAGGAAAACGTATAAAAATGAACATTATTTCCTCTTTTAAAAAGGCCATGATGGCAAGAAGCATTCTGTAAGCAATTATTATGCAACACTCTTTGAAGGGTTGGGCTCTGTCAATGAGTTTTAACCACTAAGGAAAAGGAAATCTAACTGGGGGCTAAACTAGTTTTAGGAATGGCTGCTTCTGAGTTTTGTACTGACAGGTGCTGGTAAAAAGCTGATGAATCCCATTCAGGAACATAATAGGCTACATCTGTACAGCACCGCATAGAGTACCAAGAACTTTTATATAAACTCTCATTCGATGTTCCCAACCACTCCCTGAGATATGAAGAGAACAAAGTATTATTACTGTCATTAAGAAAAGTAGCTTTATTGAGAAATAATTCACATAGCAAACAACTCACCAGTTAAAGTACACAATTCAATAGTTTTAAGCATATTCATGGGTATATGCAACCATCAGCAAAATCGATTTTAGAATATTTTCATTACATCAAAAAGAAACCCCCTATTCCTTAGCTTTCACTCCATCTTCTCCTTATTCTCTTCTCCCTCCACTCTCAGCCCTGAGCAATCACTAATTCACTTTCTGCCTCTATAGATTTGCCTACTTTGGACATTTCGTATAACTGGAGTCATATAATATATGGTATTTTATGACTGGTTTCTTTCACTTAACATGTTTGTTTTGAAGTTTCAATCATGTGTCAGTACTTCATTCTTTTTTATTGGTGAATAATAGTCCATTGTATAGAGGTAACACATTCATTAGTTTGTATACATTTAGGTCGTTTCCACCTTTGTTTACTTTGAATAATGTTGCTGTAAATACTAATGTACAAGTTGTGTGTGTGTGTGTGTGTGTGTGTGTGTGTGGACACATGTTTTTATTTCTTTTGTGTATATACTTAAGAGTAGAATTGCTAGATCATATGGTGATTCAGTGTTAAGTGTCTGAAGAACTGTCAGATTATTTTCCAAAGTGGCTGCAATTTACATTTCCATCAGTGGTGTATGAGGGTTCTGATTTCTCCACATCGCTGCCAATGCTTGTTATTATCTGATTTTTTGATTTTAGCCATTCTGATGAGTGTAAAGTGGTATCTCATTGTGCTTTTGATTTGCACATCCCTGATGACTAATGAGGACAAACATCTTTTCATGTTTATTGGCCATTTAAATATCTTCTTTGGATATATGGAGAGCTGTCTTTTCAGATTCTTTGCCTGTTTTAAAGTTGGCTTGTCTTTTTTTATTATTGAGTTGTAAGAGTTCTTTATGTATTCAAGATATAATATCTTATGGGTATATGATTTGCTAATAATTTCTCCCATTTAGTGGGTTGTCTATTTAGTTTTTGGATAATTCCTTTCAAGCACAAAAGTTTTCAGTTTTGATAATCAATTTCCAGAGACTTTAAATGTTTGTTTTTTAAATAATAATCTTCATCAGTTATATTAGGGAGCCAGTTCACAAATCTCATGCTGTCATGCTGGACACGGAAACTTTATTATTGTTATTTAATAGATTAGAACAATGTTTATACATTTGGAAGACTGAGGGTGGCAGAGGGCAAAGGAAATTCACCCGGGATAATCATAGAATTCCAGGGTGGTAAAGAACATTAGATGTTATCTATATCAGATTTTACAGGATAGAGTAATCTCTCTACATCTACTCTTGGATGTGATCCTTAGGTCTCTACTTGAATACCCCCAGGAATGAGGAACTCACTGCTATTAAATAGACTATTATCCCCAGGAGCAACATAACTAAGCAAAACCAAAGTAGCTTGTACTTAGCAAGGCCTGCTGTATGTACAAACAAAAGAGGAAACAGAGAAAACGGGTTCTTTGGAGTCCTAAACAACCTTGTGTAACCAGTAGGTCATGGGCAATGCTGTAGAAAGGCAACTAGCTGTTTTTGGACACCAGGTGCCGAAGAGACTGCTCTAATTTTAGCATTAACACAGTGCTTACTAAAGAGGTCCAGGACTCATGGGTCTGGAATGTGACATTCTTTTCACCCTCAGGTTGTGCAGACTCATGTTCTACTGTCGATTCTCTCCAATCGTTTTCTGATATTGAGAGAGAGAGAGAGAGAGAGAGAGAGAGATTAAGACCATGTAACTGGCATGTGCCTGAAGAATTTGCTAAGAAATATGATTTAAATGCCAACTTTGAGAGACAGAGCTGGCGATGGCCACTCTGATGGACTACGAGCTCATGTTCATGCTGGCATTGTGCCGATTAGCGTCTACCCTCTCAAAATCCTTTCTCTGCCCTTCTCTACCAGTCCTAGGACTTACAAGGCTGACCCTAGCTGGGGTGATCTCATGGGCCCCGTCACTAGCCAGCTTGTAGTTTTGTTCAGTCAGTGGGGAGCACCAGAAGATCAGAGAGTGAGAAGAGAGGCTGAGGCACTGCTTCCCTGCTCTGGAACTTGATCTCTAGCTAGAGCAATGGTCCCCCCTCTCTGTCAGATCCAGTAGTATGATTTCCTGTCTTTGTCCCGTTGGGCCTAGGAGTACTGCTGACTGCTGTTTTCTGGGTGTCTCACCATCTCTTGTCTGTTCCCTTAACACCCATACCTTTGAAACAGACCTTCACTGAAATCTCTTTATTTGATTCAAGTAGGGGTGAATCCTGTTTCCTATCAGACAGATTCCTTGTTACCATCTCACCATGGGAACAGTGTTCTACCCATCTCCCTCAATGATCATCAAACCTAGAAAGAAAGCAAGCCCCATGTTGCTGTCGTAGCACTATCTCTAGGAGACCTCATCTGCTCATCTGGGTCCCAGTAAACAAAATAAGTGACTTTGTTCATATCCTACCCTGGGATTTCAAGCCTCTGTTGGATTCATGAATCTGTTCTTTCCACAAGCTCCTTCCGGAGGTAGAAGAGCTAACATTTCTACGTGGCTCAAATGCTGCTCAGACTCAGGTCTTGTTCAGTTCCTGAACTTGCCCTGCATTACTGTGAAATATGCAGGGTCTTTGTGCTGTTATGGAATAGTGGGGAATTTCAGCACATAACCCTTGGCATCCCAGTCCAAGGATGGACATGGTATCCCAAAGTCTGAGCTAATCAATTAATTTCCTTGTCCACGCGCAAGAACTTTTTAAAAAATGAGTTTTTGAAAGGTTTAAGCTTATGAAAAAGCAAACTACCTTCTTAGGTCTGTGTTGATTCACTTAAGCTTGCTCTTTGTATTCATAGTCAAATGACTAAGCCTTCTGTTTATAAATAGAGGGGTCTTCCCAAGACCTAGGGATCCCATCAGGTTACAAGTCAGCCCAGACTATATTTTACCAAATGGTTAGCTGGTATACTGATTTGAATCTTTTATTTATTTATAGTTATGGTAACATATTTGGTACTTACACGTTCTCCTAAAAGCCTGATACCCATTATCTCATGCTATAAGTGGCCCAGCTTTCACTGAGTTAAAAACGAATGTTTGAAGGGAGATGGGAAACATTCCAATTTGCCAACAGTTCCCTAATGGAAGTGTGTCTTTGGAGCAGCCGTGTCGGCTACCAAGGAAACCTGTGAATTCTCCATGGAAGCTGTCAGGCCAGCTTAGAGGCATCGATGATGAAAATCTTGAGTTATTTCTGGAGTAGGTGATTGATGTTTCAAATAGAAGATGACACTTTGATGAGATCCAGACTTGATGTGATAGGAGTTAATGAGGATAATGATGATGATAATGATATTTACATTATACCTTTCTTCCAAAGAACCTTTCAGTCCTTTTATCTTGTTCACATTGAAAATGTCCCTTTGGAGAGGGGGAAGGTGTTATTAATCTGTTTTTCAGGAGAGAAAACATAAAGAGAGTTAATTGCACAGCTTTCAGTTTCCATTTTGGTGGTGAGAAGAGATTTTTAAATGACACATTAAACTTGGAGAAATTAAACTTAATGCCATTTTCAGTTTTCATTCATCCAATACAATATTGCTGTACCAAGCTCCAGAAATATCACTCCCTGACCCAAACAAAAGTCTTCAGGGGATCCTCACAGACTGCCAAATTCAGTGTACTTTAACAGTCAAGGCCCTTGACATTCCAACCTACATAACTTCACTATGTTCTTATATTTTCCTATGTTTCTGCCAAACAAATCCATTTGCTTGCCCCTACCATCTGCCCTGAGCACCTCATTCTTTCCTAATGTTCATCACACTCCCAGTAACTTGTTTCATAACTGTCTTCCTATTCAGATGTAAATTCCAGGAAAGTAGGGACTGTCACCATTGTATTCCCAGGGCCCAGCGGAGTTAGTTGGCACATAGTAGGTGCTTCTGAAGAGGACACCATACTCCCTACCTCCATGCCTTTGCTCATGCTGTTCCCTCCGCCTTGAATGTCTGCACTCCCATCTTGGCCTGTTGAAGCCAGAGCTGTTATTTCAAGCTCAGATCAAACTCAACTCCTCTGCCTGGTGTACCCTGCCTAGGAACTACCACGGCGCTGTTCTTTTTAGTTCTTATTTAATTTTCTGCTGTGTCATAATCATTTGTGTACATGTGTAGTCTTCCTTCTCTGACTGTCTTAGACTGTCAGCTCTTGAAAGACAGGAGCTGTACCCAGAGACTGGCAGAAAGTGGGTATGTTAAACATGTGCACACATATCCAAAACTATTGTTGGCTAGCATTCTTCAGTCAGCAAAATTCCCATTTCCAGAATCTGCAACTCATCACAAGAGAGGATTTTTCTCATTCTTATCTTCCTCCATCCTTCTGGAAGGCTGGGAAGTCAGGGAACCCCTGCCAACTCTTCCTTTAAAGTGGGTCTCCTTTCTCTGCTTTGAGGAGCACTCCGGCACTTAGGTGGCCCCAGAATGTGTGCAGGGGTGGCTGTTGGCATTTTTTAGCTTCATTGCCCAGATCAATGACAACCTGAATAAGGAAGATCTAATCAATGAAACACGAGCTGAGAGGGTGTGATTGAATCAATGACCTCTGCAAGGATTTTTAGTACTGATCTGTGCTTCTGGTGAGCATTTGCTCATACTGTTCAGTTATAATAAGAAGACACTAGACTGAACTAACTCTTGGTGTGTGTGAAATCTTATAAGCAATGCATTTTTGATAGCTACTAGCAATGTGGGATACTGAACACCTGCAATGTAACACTCCATATAAATTAGAAAGAACTACTTCAACAACAGTATCATGGAATATTCAGGATTGTTAAAATTGATCATATAGATCTAGATTATCATGGAGAGATGCTCTAATATATTGCTAAGTGAAGGAAGCAGGCTATAGAACAGCATGATTATGTAAAATTATGTTATATTTATATCTATTCATAGATGTGTAGATATTTTCCAAAATGTTAATAGTAACTATCTCTATCTAGGTGATAAAACTTGGGGTAATTTTTTTCTTTACTTTTGTTTTTATAGTTTCTTCTGTGTTTTTCAAATTTTACTTTTACAGTGAGCAGTTAATTTTACAATCAGAAAAAGAAAACAAAGCTACTTTAGAAAAAAATTGTTGAAAAAAAAGCCTCTTCTAAGGCCATGCCACCCTGAACATGCCCGATTTCATCTGATCTCAGAAGCTAAGCAGGGTTGGGTCTGGTTAGTACTTGGATGGAAGACCACCTAGGAATACCAGGTGCTGTAGGCATTAAAAAAAATAAATTAAAAATAAAAACAAAAAATAAAAAAGCCTCATCAAAGAAATCTTCAAATTTCCTAAAAGATGCTTACTGTCTAACAAACAAAAGCAAAAACCCAAACTCTCGTGTGAGTGAAGAGAAAATTTGTTCGATTGCCTCTGTGCACTGTACTGACCAGATAGGAGTTAAAGGGAGCAAGGGAAATCTTTCAGGGAGGAGCGCGCGTGAAAGCACAATCTTCTGATGCAGCATGGAGAGCATGCTCACTTTTTAGGTGCCCGGAATAAAGTATCTCTTCAACTATCATTTTAATCCAGGCTACTCATGGCAGTTGGTTTACAGTCACAATATTTCTAATTCCATAGCTTATAGGAGGAGAGAGAAAACTTCCCATCTCTGAGAGCAAAGAAATTATGACTTCATTTGCCACAGCAGTTTGTTTCTTTTTTTTTTTAAAAAAGAGACATACACTGTTGATCACAGTACAACTCACACTTTATTCCATCGTGATTGGTATACTTGTAGGATCAGGACAGCAAGAGACTAAAATCAGTGCAGAACTTCTCTGGACTACAGGGCTGTGAAAGGCATTACTGGTTTTGGCACACAGAGTGGATAACCATATATTGGCTGAAACAAGATGGTCAGTAAAAGAAAATGCACAAACCTAACACCATGTGGAAATCATGTCTGAGTTCTGTATAATGTTAAAGAGTAAATAATTACAAAGACTAACATGCAACTCTAAATAAGTCACAGTATTTATATACAGACTATTTTCTCCCCTTCGAGATGAAGAGATGGCCTTAGAAATCTGTTCACAGTAGCTTAAAAGAGCAATCAATACACATTAATGAGATCTGCTTATTGATTTCTATTGCAATCCATCACAGTTGAAGAGATAATGCTAAATAATGTACTTTCTCTATATCATCTTTATTAAATTGAATCTTACTGACTGACCAAGTAATTCAACTTTTACTTACTTACATACAATTACTAATGTCTTTATAATGTCAAAAAGCAGTTTTTGTTAATTAATCTATTCTTATAAATCACAATGGACAAGAGGGGAACCTATGTAACAGATTATCATTCCTCTTCAAAGATAACATTATGCTAATGAGAACACCAAGGAAGTAATACTACTACGCTGCAAATCTTTTAGATTTTCACATTATCATATCACATAGGGAGTCCAAAGAAGCCAGCCTAGTTGGTGACATAGCAATGCAGAATAAGATTCTGTAGAAGAGGCACACAGATTCTAAGTGATTTCTTGAGACAAAGAGAAGGTAAGAAGGAAAGGAAAAGTGAAAAACAGCTTTCCGTAATACAAATTGTTCAAAAGAAAAAACTAATCATTTGCAATTGAATAAATGTGATAGAAAACCGTTCTTTAATTTGGGATGCTAGGAGTAAAGACATTGAAAATTATATGCCAGTTAACTTTAACATTAGGCCTAATCCAGCTGACTGGGTTTGTTTTCCTGTGGTTGCATTGAGATGTTGAACTCTCACAGGGGATGTCTGCTTTTGCCGGCAGAAGGCCATATTTAACCCCAAAGGGCAACCGTAACTGCTAAGGACAATTTTTCTTTATTTACTTGGGCATGTGGGTAACATTTATTTTTTCTTTTGTAAAAACATATTATTCACCCATGATAAGACAGTTGGAAGCATGACATTGACTAAGATAAGGATTATTCACAGGATGCATATAATTAGATATTTGCATGTGAAGTGAATTTTAAAGTTAAGCAATAAGGAGGAGAAGGAGGAGAAGAAATTCCTCCAAATTTTGGCAAAAAAATCATCAAATACATGAAAAAGACAAAAAATGGTTAAATGTGTCCTGGTTTTCTCAGAGGTTTATCACTTCCTTTTGCTAAGGGGGAGATGAAATGAATGAAGGTGACTGATTACATACACACAGGTGAGCAGAGCAAGTCTTGAAGTAGTATTTCTTAATCTCCCTGATTCTTACTCTTAAACAACAAGCCACAGGCAATACAGGAAAGGTGGAGATGACTCGGAAGTTCTATAACGTGTCTGGATCAGTCACCATTCCTTGGAAAGTACCATTTCCTTGGCCTGCTAAAAGATTGATTCTTAATTGCATACCTAAAACTTACTGGATTTCATTTACCAATGTCACCATGATAAAAACAAAATAAAAATAAAATAAAATACAAGTCATTTCCCATCAAAAAATAAAATAAAAGACTGATTCTTTCAGGTTTAAGTAAAAGACAATGATCTCTCCCTTCACCGAGGCTTTGTTCTATGTAAGAGATTCGTGTCAGTTTAAGGTTGTGCAATTTGAAGGCTAGAGAGAAATTTTAATTGAATTCCACAGTAAATATTCATGGATATTTTAAAGTATAATTGTTCATTGTCAGCAGTTGGTTTCAAGCACCAAGCCAATCACTTCCTGAACATGCTCCATCTGGCTCGCACTGGACCATCAATAATCGTTTTTAGATGTGATGTCTCTTTTGAAGGAAATAACTTTGCTAGGCCAGGATAACTGCTGGGGGTAGAAGGCTGGAAATAGGGTGAGTCACAATGGAGGGAAATAGAAATGAGCTGAAGAAAAAATAAGTATTTCCCCAAGGTCTATATGTGGATAGTAATGAAGCAAAAATTCATGGAATGTGACTTAAAGACTTTCTAAGACGTTGTACCCATGGGGTATTTCCAAGTTTCTTGATCTATAGTCCCCTAGCAACTGTCTGGAGCTGAATTTACCTTCTTAGTTGTGGTGCCCTACTTCTTCTGGAATTTAGATCTCTGGGGAAACCCTGTCAGGATGTGCCTCTGTGTGATGAACTCTCCCCCAAACAGCAGCTCCGATTTTGTTCACAGTTCTGCTGAGAGCTCTGTCTGCCCCTCTGGGGTGGAGTTGGGGCGGTGGCAGAAGATGTAGCCATAAGGCAGAGGAGACAGGTGGCAGACAGGGTGAGCCTGCAGGAAGGTAAACAGGAGGCAAGACCCCTGATTTTACCCAAGGTCAAGGTGACTGTGACAGAAGTGAGAAAAGCCAAAGAAAGTAACTGGAAAAAAGGTTTTCAGAGTTGCAAAATAAAAAGAGGGAAGGGAGGAAAATCTGTGGACCAGGGAATTTCACAGGAAGCAAAGATGATAAATGATATACAAAACAAAAGCAAAAACAAAAACAAACCACCCCAGCTTATCTGAATGATCAAGAAGACATTCTTCGGTGTATATTGGCAACTAAATGATTTTCACACTGATAATACAATCACTAAATGAGTGTTTTCTTACAACCATTAATCACATTTCAATAATTCATTAGCTCTATATTTTCTAGGTTGCTTAACTCATTTAGCAAATCCACAGTTTAGCTATCATCTGTGAGGGGCTATCACCGTGAGGGGAAGGAGAGGAAGGTGCAAAACAAAGCAATTAAAATTAAAATTAAACTTTTGTAAACCAAAGTTAGTCACACAGTGGCACAGTAGATTGTCAATGAAAACGACAGGAGTGGGGACAGTTGTTGGCCTTTTGAGTTCAGTATTGCCGGCTGCAGGGAGAGACTGCCACTCAGGAATCTACCTTCTTGTTAATTAAAATCGAGCAGCAGGTGGGCAGTCCATCCGCCTTTTCCAGTTCAGACAGGCTCACGGGGATCAGCATATGGTCCTTCAGCTTTTCATAAACCTATAGTAAGAATCACGGAGAGCGAGAGAAGAATTATGTTTCTGCTTCTGTCTTACCACCTGGTGCAGAGAATTAATT
The DNA here is from genome assembly GCA_028627145.1 of Eidolon dupreanum. NCBI lineage: Eukaryota > Metazoa > Chordata > Mammalia > Chiroptera > Pteropodidae > Eidolon > Eidolon dupreanum. The sequence continues at coordinate 54,576,652 of CM053502.1, forward strand.
TGGTTGTGAATTTAGGCTTTTCACCCATTTAACCCCAAGCTGTGCATACAATACAGACACACACATGCTCACAGAGCTGGCAGCATTGGCTAACCACTAGCTCTGTGCTTTAACTTCAAAGCCAGAGATGTGTCAGAAATGTGGTTGGTACTAGACATGCCTCTACTCTGCTGTTGTCGTTGTAGATTATGTGATACAGGAAAGGTGGTGGTTGTGTTTTCAATTTGAATGTCACTTTCTCTCCACACTTTAAAACTCTCTCAACTATAACGTTTCTTTCTTTACCAACACCACTATGAAAAACGTGACAAAATATAATTTCAGCAAAGTATTTCAGGTCAAACTGCTTTTAAATTACAGTTATGAATTTTATAGCATCTGTTGACACTCATAGAAAGGGTGTGCCTAAACTTGAAATAACAGTCCACAGATTTTTCTCTAATAATCAAACAAAGCACATTAAAAAAAAATCACCTGAAAACACACTGCCTAAAAGACAATCTACCATGCTCCTTTAGGAAGCACTTTGTTCCTTAAAATTCACTGCGGTGGTTAAGAGTGCTGGAGCCAGACAGAGTCAGGTTCCAAACCTCATTCTGTCAACTCACTAACTACACTATGATGTCAGTCAAGTGACATCGGATCACTTCTGAACCGTGGATTATTTCTCTGAAAGACTATAATAATAATAATGCCCTCATAGGGCTGTTTTAAGGAATTGATAATATAATGCATGTAGTAGTGTACTTGGCACAGTGCTTGGAAGCCCTCAGTAAATGTGAATGTTATCATTTTTGGTGATGATACAGGGCTGAATTCAGAAGCAGTTAATGACAAGGAAGATTTTGTTAGACAAGGAAAGAATTCCATATCTAGGGACAATTCCTTGATTGGATTACAAATGCAAAAGCTCTTAGAGGGACCAGTTGGTAGATTCCAAGTATACTCTATTTCTTCCAGCTCTAGCCTTTTGACGTTTTTTTTTTTTTTTTAGTGCTTATTATGCTACCTAGGACTGCAGCCCCTTCCTTTTGCAGCCCTGACAATGAGGGGTGACCCACCTCTTTGGGTCACTCCTATACCTCTGCCTTGAGAAACAAATGATTCTCTGATGGGGGGCAGCTCAAATTTGTCAAAAACAATGACACAGTTGACTATCTAACTGTATGCTTAATGAGTATCTGAGTGTGGGGAAGAACATTTAATCAGAGCTGGAACAGAAGTACTTATTTGAAAAGCTCTGACTACCAGACATGATCAACTCAATTACTTACGGTACATGCATTAGTGATCAATGATATGAATGAGGAAAGTGAATTAAGTAAACTTTTCTTGTGCCCTAAATTATATTATCCTTTCTGCTTTCCTAATAATTTGAGAAGTATAGAGGAAAAGAAGCCCCTGTTATTTGTCGTTCCAACATAAAAAAAAATCCCCAGGCAGGGAGACTGTCAGGGAGGCCTACCTAGGTGCAGTGGCCAAGAAGGATAATTTTTACCTTTGCACTTTCTGGATACTCTTCTGGGGTTCGGTGCAGCAAGACATGGCCTTTGCTAGGGATATTTAGATAGATACAGTTTGCAGCCACGTCATCAGGCACAGTGAGTTTGTCGTAGCGGTGGTCACTCATCTGTTGCATGATCTAAAAAGAGAAACACAGCAGGCTTAAGCAGAGCGTCTCCCCACACTTTCAAATAGAAGAAAGGTAATGTGATGGAATATGAGCTTGTAAGCGATCCCTAAAAACTTTCCTCTGTGTTGAAGTTCCCGTCTATTACCCCTAGTAACTTAAAACCAGAAGAGAAAAACCCGATGAAGCTGTGATTCTTTGGAAGAACTGCAAGGGTTCTTCTTGTTGTTGTTTTTTTAAAAGCGTGTAGTCTCTAATTTTAAAAAGGTTTTAAAGCTGTCTATAATTTTTCTAGTTTTTGTTCATAAGACTTAACAGTAAGACACAAAATGGCCACATATTTGAAAGGCCCATCTGGGGTTTTGACATATCCTTGGCTGAGTAAGCAGGGCTGACCCGATCTATCAGAAAAAAAAGAACAAACAATGATCAGATGGTCAATAATCTGAATTAGGAATAACTACACACACACACACACACACACACACACACACACACACACACACACACACACAATTTCTTCTATGAACATTTAAACTGAATTCACCTGTCTGTTGGCAGGTTATACACTTAAACAATGAGTGAAAATCACCTGGGCTTCACCCCTGCCACCAGATTCTGGTTTGGCAGATTTGAGGTGAGGCATAGAAATTTGCATTCTGAAAGCCCTCCAAGTAATACTGAGGCAGACCCTTGGACCACACCTAGATATAAACTGATTTAGCAGGTCTATTAATCAAAGAATGGGTTTATTAGTACCTTAGTATAAAATGACTTTTAAAATAACACAAAATTTAAAATATTGATACTCCATCTTTCTGCCTCAACACAATCAAAACAACACCCCCTGAAAAATAATTACCTCCCCAAACCACACACATAACAAAAATGTACAAACATCAAAAACACAGCAAGTATTATTTTGGGTTTAGTGTGTAGATTTTTTCCACTCTTTATGAACATCTATATGTTTTAAGGAATCAGCCTAAACGTCATAAAAGGAAGATATAGCAAGCTGTTTTCCACAATCTGGTTCTAATCTACCTTTCCAGCCAGGTGTCCCTTTACCCTTCACTATTTTTGTGAAAATGTGCTTCATATTATTAGACTCCAGAATTAGGTAGACTTGCCCACTTGGTTGTGGTGGCATTGGATGGTAAGATTTATGGTATGAAAGAGTGCAAGAGACTGAATGCTCCCAAGAGAACGTGGAGAGTGGCAAGTGGTAAGCTTTTCCTGACTCATCAATCCCGTAAACCATTCACTTCTCCTAGTGTGGAATATGTCAAGAGCCGAGAAAGGCCAGGAGTAGACTGATCATGGAATATCCTTGTAGAGAAGGAAGTATCATGAATGGGGAAGCTTATGCACTACATCAAAGGCTGAGAGACACAAATGTGAGCAGGATATAGATTCAGGTTTTGAAGAGGTCACAGTATAATGGAAGAGACTGACCCTAAGAACAAGCAGGGCATCATGCTAAATATTTTACCTTTTATCTAATCTCAAAATTCTCATTTTATAAATGAAGAAACAGAACTGAAAAAGGTCATATCACTGGCTCAAGGTTACACAGATGATTTCAAACCCAGACCTGTGCAACTCAAAACCTTCTTTATTAATTATCTCACTGTGCTCTCTTTCTTGGCCTCCAGAACTGCAACGGCTCTCTCTCTCCTACAAACTACCATCAACATTTGGTATTTATTATTTATTCTCTGTGGTATTATGCATTCTTTTTTTTCATATGTAATCCTATTATGACACGGCACAGTTTGGTGTAGCTACAGGACTTGACTGGGAACCTCTCTTGCACTTTTTAATTTAAATTGTTCTCTGAAATGATAGGGCCCCTATTGTGGATCAGCTGTAGAGTGGATTCTTCTTTAGAGCTCCAAATGAGAAACCTTAGATCTATTCGAATATGTGGACAATTAAGAAGTTAAATTTCCTTTTATGTTGGTATATGTTTAAATGACAATTTCTTGAAAAGTAGATTTGGGAAGAAAAATAAGATCAGAGAGGGAAGTTGTGTTTTAGTAAAAGGTATTAAAGAATATTTCGATGGCAAAAAAAAAAAAAAGATGTTAAAGACACTTCTAAAGATTAACTATCCTAAGCAAATTAGCAACCTCTTCAATTTAGTCCTCCTTATAAAATGGATATGATCAGAAATAATAGGAAGAGGCTTATATAAGAGGAAAAAAAATCCCGACTCGAGTAGTTTTCTATTATGAATTGCTATTTAATTATGTCTTATGTGGACTTCCTTTTGGGCTCCTTTCAAAACACAGCAATAGTGATTTCCATTTATTATTGTCTTGGTGGGGGGCATATTAAGACCATCAACTCTGGAGTAAGACTTGGGTTTGAGTCTCATCTCCAACCTTTACGAGCTAGTAAGCTTTTTTTTAAAGCTGCTGCTTCTTCTTCTTCTTCTTTTTCTTCTTCTTCTTCTTCTTCTTTTTTTTTTTTTTTTTTGACTTCTTGGTTTGCTCACCTATAAAACTAGGATAATAATAGTCTCTCATTCTTATTGTGAAAGTTAAATGAAGGTAATGTACATAATAAAGCACCGTAATAAGCTCTTAATAAGCCACTAATATTTTCTGACAGCATGACCAGACAAAGTTCAAGTTTCCAGTTTGCAAGCTCATCTACTATTCTGGAAAGCTTTAATCTTCAACCTCACTCTTAAAATAGCTTTTTTTGGAAGTCAATCTTTATTCTTAAAACCATATAACACTATAACCATCAATTTCCAGTGGTGATTTCTTTAGCTGTTTTCTTTCTAAAACATACATGCTTTCATACATAATCCAATGATTTAGCATCTTTTCTGCCTGGATCCCCTAGAGAGAGTTGCTAAAATGTTCCCAGACTTTTCAAAATTAGGAAACATTTTCATGTGAGAGTTTTTACAAAGTTTGTCTTTCTTTTCAAATGGATTGCTAGCTCCTTGAATACAGGTCCAGGCATAATGTAGTGAACAAAGCATGAGCTTTGGAATCAGAATTGCTCTGCCACACACTAACTCTGTGACCTTGAGCAAGTCACTTAAGCTCTCCGAACCTCAATTTCCTCAGCTGTAAAACACGATGACAATGTCATTACTTATTCCTCATAGGGCAACTTTGAAGATTATTTTAAAAAATACAGAACAAAGTAGAGAAAGGACAGCCTCTTCAATAAATGGTGTTGGGAAAACTGGAAAGCCACCTGCAAAAGAATGAAACTAGACTGATGTCTATCACCGCACATCAAAATTAACTCAAAATGGATTAAGGACCTCAATATAAGACCTGAAACAATAAATTGCATATAAGAAAACATAGGAACTAACTCATGGACCTTGGACTTAGAGGATTTTATGAATTTGACCTCAAAGGCAAGGGAAGTAAAAGCAAAAATAAATAAATGGGACTACATCAAACTAAAAAGCTTCTGCACAGCAAAAGATGTTGTCAACAAGATAAAGAGACAACCATCTGAATGGGAAAATATATTTGCAAGCAATGCCTCCAATAAGGGTCTAATATCCAAAATATACAAAGAACTCAAACAACTCAGTAACAACAAAAAAAGAAATGATCCAATCAAAATGGGCAGAGGACTTGAATAGACAATTCTCCCTGGAGGACATACAAATGGCCAACAAATATATGAAAAGATGCTCAATATCACTAGCTATTAGGGAAATGTAAATTAAAACCACAATGAGATACTATCTCACACCTGTTAGAACAGCTATAATCAGCAAGACAAGTAATAACAAATGTTGGAGAGGATGCGGAGAAAAAGGAACCCTCACATACTGCTGGTAGGAGTGCAAATTGGTACAGCCACTATGGAAAACAGTATGGAGGTTCCTCAAAAAACTAAGGATTGATCTACCATGTGATCCAGCAATCCTTCTACTGGGTATTACCCTAAAGACTTGAAAACCCATATCTGAAAAGATATTTGCACACTGATGTTCATAGCAGCATTATTCACTGTGGCCAGGATATGGAAGCAACTGAAGTGTCCTATGATAGATGATTGGCTAAAGAAGCTGTGGTACATATATACAATGGACTATTACTCAGCCATAAGAAGAGATAAAATACTGCCATTTGCAACAACATGGATGGACCTCGAGATAATCATGCTAAGCGAAATAAGCCAAACAGAAAAAGTTGAAAATCAAATAATATCACTTAAATGTGGGATAGAAACCTAAAAGCAACAAATGAACAGGACAAACAAACAGAGACTCATGGACATGGTTAATAGACTAGTGGTTATCAGAGGGTAGTGGGGAGGGGAGAGGAGGGAGGTAGATGGGGTAAAAGGGGTCAAATATGGTGACAGAAAGAGATCTAACTACAGGAGGTGAACACACAATGCAATATATATGTATATATAATACATATATATATATGCCTTACTGTTGAATTGTACACCTGAAACCTACTGGATTTTGTTAACCAATGTCACCATAAAAAATAAAGAATAAATTTATAAAAAAGAACAAAACAAAACGATCATGAATGTGATATGCTTAGCACAAATTCCTAGCACATATTAAATGTGAAACAAATGTGAGCACTCTTCCTTCTTTGTTTCTTAGAAGTCACCTGGCATATAGCAGGCAATCAATATTTGTTTATAACTAATTGATTCATATCTTCATTCCTTTCAAGGGCTATAGGGAACCTCAGGAGCATACCAGGATGGACTTTGTGATCAATTACGTATTTGAACAATTGCATTCCTTCAGAAAAACGAGATATAGCCTATGTCCAGAAATATAAATACAGCTCATTACTTAAAGTAAACCAGGTTAAAATCAATGAGGCCAAGGTTTGTCTTTTTCTTTACACTATACAGAAGGGTACTATACTCTATGGTTCTGACCCAAATGACTTTGGATATAAGACAATAAGGAATGGTGGACCTGAGGTGAACTAGTGAGTGCACAGCACCTAAAAGCATTAAAATAAAGGAGGAAAAGAAAAAATTTTCTATATAGCAAACTGGACACATATACCTCTTGTCAGTTTGTAACACCTGATTTAGTAAAATAGTCCAGGAACCCAAAGAGCAGATTGGTTTCTTCATGATATAAATCAAGCTATTTCTAAATGCAAGATGGAAGTTAGGATTTGTGTGACTTTTCAGCAACTATTCTTGGTCCATCTGACCAGCTTGCTTCTTTCCAGGCACAATGAGTAGCATTGTACAATGTCTGAATTTCTGCTTATTGTGTCCTGCTGAAGCTGGGCCATGATGATCAGTCTGCTCGTGTCTGAGTCAGAACTGAACTGTCATCTTCTCAAGGATTGGACCTGATTTGCCCCAGAAGTTCAGGATTTCTTTCAGATCAGTGAGGAGGCAGTCTCCTGGGCCAGAGGTCTACTAAGTTGAACCCCAGTGATTCAAGGGCCTCACAAAGATCCTTAAACTATGGCATATACAGTCATTACCCGGGCAAGCCTAGACACAAACAAAACAAAACCCAGAAAATCTCATATTTTCATTGACTTAATCTTCTAAGCAATTGAGAGAATTGTGGGTAGCATATTTTGGTCTATTACAGTTGTGAGAGCTAGTTGCTCCCACCAATTCATAAGCTCTATATAATTGCCAGTTGGTTTCCAGGTTAATTCACAGCCTGCATATAATTCATTGCACTCTTTTTCCATAGGTAAAAAAATCACCTATGGCTCAGTATAAGATGAGTTAAAAGAGAAAGAAGCATGGCAAGACCACACCTCATAGGCTGACTATACCTTCAACGGTCTCATAAGTTGCCTGGGCAAATTTCCCACCTCTCAGTCTGACTCATGCATGTCCGGTGTGACTATGAAGCAGAAACATGAAATATGGAATGTTGTACATTCCAGAGGAAATGTTATCAAGGATTGTTATCGGTGTTGACTTCTTGTTTATCAGTGAGGGAACAAACTAAAATTCCAGGGTTGTGCCTACTTCAGAAAGTGCCCAGTTTCTTTGGAGTAACAGAGGCTGTATGCTTCCTGCCCCTCCTCCCAATCCTTGTGCTTTATTTACTCGGGCTCAAGCTTTCTCCATGCTCCCTTCCATCCCCTACCCATACCTCTTTGAGTGAAAAATCCCCTCCATTCCCTATATAGTTCCTCTGTGTTTGCTTTGTTCTTCAGTTAAAGGCATTTATTTGAAATTCTAATCACTGCTTTTCCTCACTCTTTAGTGTTTCTCTCTTTTCTGGGCTTTATAATTTATAGCTTCTGTCGGGGGCAGTCCTAAAATTACTGACATAAAGGCCAGTAATCATTTGAGGTGTAGTGTTAGAGAAGAGCTCTACGGACACCCTGGACACCAGAAAGATGAACAAGGGGATCCTAGAGCAAAGTAAGCCTCAAACATCATTGGAGGCAAAAATGACAAAACTGAAATTGTCCTACTTTGGGCACATTATGAGGCAGGTTCTTTGAAAAAGAAAATAATGCTGGGAAAAAATAGAAGGCAGCAGGAAAAGAGGAAAACCAAATATGGGATGGATTAATTCCATAACAGAAGCCATAGGCATGAGTCTACAGGAGCTGAGCAGGGCTGTTGAGGACAGGACATCAGGGACATCACTCACTGATAGGATCACCGGGAGTTGGAACCGACTCAGTGGCACATAACACACATACTCCCAACTTACCATTGTTTGAGAATAGTTTCATTTTTTTTTCATTACTGTAAGGAAAGGAATTATAATATCCTTAGTGGGGAAATAATTTAAAGCTGGGAATACATAAAGTAATTCACTGATAAATTCTAACTAGAGTTACTCTTAAAATAAAGGTCTTAAGAAAACGAGCAAAGCCACCTGAGGAGAAAGTTTTCAATTAATTTTTCAAGGCCCTTGGGTTATCATTTTAAGACAGGTTAGAAAATGTGCCAAACGAAATGACTTTCAATAATAGAATGGGCCCCATTTGGGACAGTGAGTGGTTCTGCTTAACTGTGAAAAGAAAAAAAAATACAAAAGCTATGTCAGGTGTAGTCTTTCTAAATGAAAAGGATTTAGGAAGTGTAACTATAGGTGATAAACAAAAAATACTTTTTATTTCCATAAAAGAGCTAAAGCTGTTTATTATAAACACAAAGAGTTTCTGTCTTTTGGAACAAAGCCCAGGTTTCTTTTTTCCTGTCACAGTGATTGTTTTCCTTTTTCGTATATGTTGTTATTGTCTGAATAAGACAGCTTGCCATTTATTTATAGCTGGGTTCAGGAGATACATGTATATAAACCAGTTAGAGGAAAACACACAGAAAAAGATTCAGGAGACTGCATGTCCCTCTAACATCTTCGCCCTGCTGTGTTGGAAGTGGCACTGTGAGGACGCACTCATACAACTGACCCGCCTGGCAGGGCATCACCTCAAAGAGCTCAGACTCCCCAGGAAGGAGCCAGGGTGAGGTGGAGAAAAGGTTTTGTTTCCGCTTTGTGGATGCACAGAAGCTTTTGTTAAAATATGGGCATCATTTCAAATATCCCGAGAATGTGGCTATTTGACTGTTTAGTTTCAAGTTCCAACATTTTTTTCTAAAAAACGGTAGAGGAAGTGAATCGCTCCGGAGCGCTGTGTAAATTACTGTTCTTTTAACCACAGGGACTGTACTTACGGCTTCTCACCACGTCCCTTGCCAGAACCAAAAGGAGAAAGCTCTAGACCCTCCACAGCCACTACAAAGTCCCTAGAGATCCTAGACTCTGGATAACACACTGAAGTTCCATAGCACATCCATGGAAGATCCAAGAAGTCAAGATGCTGCTTTAAATACCTTTTCTGACTTTTGTCATTCCCCCTCAAAATTATTCCACTTTGTGTAAAATAGAGTAATTATTATATAAATTGGATATAATTGGTGTTTGGTTCAATTCAATAGTCTTTATGGAGGTTCCCCTTTGGGCTAGGCACCATGGCAATGGGAGGTGGGAAAGGAAAAGAGATGCAAAGGCAATGTGGTCATAGGCTCTGCTTTCAGGAGATAATAATTTAGAATTTAAGGCAGGACAAGCAAGTGAAGGGTATGCTGACAGGAAAAAGAAAGTCAACCTCACTTCCATCATAGGCACCTCCTTAACGAAGAAGGCACGCAGTAGAGAGGAAATGGCTCTGAGTATCATATTGGCCACGTCGCAGTCTGTTACACAGCTGCTGCTTTGGAGGAACCGGCTTTGCTCCCCAGAGTGGAGCTGTCACAAAACAGAGTGGGAAGGGTCTGGCTTTCAGCCCAAGAGAATTTATATGGCTAGCTGCATTAACAATCAGGCATTTCCGGCAGTTCCCAACATTTCTGGGAATTTTCTCATCCAAAGGACTGGAAAGCAGTTCCATTTTCCCACTTGTTACTCATGGTTTCTTTGTATTACAACAATTAAAAAAAAATCCTGGGGTATGTCGTTTCACAGAACAATTTAGGACATATTGGTCAAATGCCGAAGTAAAAGAATATAGAAGGTATTTAGAATATTTAGGAAATATTCAGAGCATATTTTTGGCTTGCTCATAATTGATCTTCCTATGAAACATACATATGTACCCATCTAAATGTATCCAAACTGAGCCAATATTAAAAACAACTGATTTTAGATTCCATTGAGATATATAATAGGTGGTGCTCAAGCACACTTTTCATTGTTATTGGATATCTAAAATCATTCATTCATTCATTTATTTATTTATCCATCAAGAGTTTATTGAGGGCATAGTGATAGAGCAGGCAATAAGTCTGGGCAGAACTTTTAAGGCTGAGTCAATATAGCTATGGATAAAATTATATAATTGATATCATGTTTTCATTTTTCATAGTCTTTCTGTAGATCAGGTCAACATAAACAGAACCTGAGAGAGGTTATCTTTTAAAAATCCTGTCTGAACTGATGCGCTGGCTGTACAGATTCCAAGAATTAGGTTACATGGCTCTTTTTAGTTAAATTTGGGCATACTTTCAATGTCAAATATTCCCTTCAAAGCTAGCTGCCATTTCCACCACAAATTCTCTCTCATGTTTGAAGATGCTGCTTTTGTTCAGATATATCACTCACATGAATATGTGGAGGAAAGATTTCTGTTATTCAAACTACAACCACAAATCACATGAACCATTTCTGAAAGGACCCTCAAAAATAACAGTTTTTGTGAAAGGCTGGGAAAAGCTCCCACTCTAAGCTTTGTACATGGGCAAGAGAAATGAGGGAGATTCTCTAGGTGAGTCACAGCCCTGATTAAGCTTCTGATTTCAGAGGTGGAGAGGAAAGAAATTCAAACCAAAGCACCCTTTTCAAAATGCAAAATCTGGGCTCCTACCCTCCCATCTTACCCCTGCCCAGGCATTCTTTAAGACTAGCTACGTGCAGAAGCAAATCGCCCAGTCTTACCGTTATGTTTTGTAATCAGTACAGTAGACAGCTGTCTACTTGGCTATCAAAGTCACGCCCCGATTATGCTTGTTTACCCAGATACCTGTACCCTAAATCTCATCATCAATAATTAATTCTGGGTATTGGGGACTTAATCTTTTAGGTTCTCTTGGGTCATTTGATAGCAAGAAACAACTGAAGCATTTACTGAGCTATTTCCTACTTATTTATAGTTCATCAATTCTTGATTCATTTCTCAAAACATTTTTACAGATGAGAAAACCCAGGTTCAGAGAAGTTCAATAATTTGTTCAAGGTCACATGTTAAGGCAGTAAATCCAGAATTGGGTCCGGGTATGTCAACATCCAAATGCCCACCTCCTCCTGTCCCACTAAACTACCAGTTGCCAATATAACTTGAAAGACTAGACTCTGACCTCACAAACTGGTAGCCTGGGGGCTAATTTATTTGACATGCAAATATTTAAAAATTTGCATTTAAATGCATTTGAGACAGAGAAGGTCTGGCCCCTGAAGCCTTCCTAGTTGCTACTGGACTACCTGGGTTGATTTCCTGGAAGCTAGGATTATGTTAAGTAGATGAAAGAGGAGCAAAGTCTTTGGGAATAGAACACAGTGGTTGACGAAGCATTATTGTCTCTGGGAGCAGCAAAGGGGCAGGGCAGGCTCCAAGGTAAGAGACCAGAAACAGCCAAACACATACACTTTACAATGAGGCTCAGGAACAGCCCCATTTACTCTGACTCAACTGCTCATCGCTTAATGCTTATTCTCTGTACGAACAAATGATTGATTCCCTGGTTATTTCATCAGCAGAACATGTGCTAAATTTTTTTTTTTTTTGCAATTGTGATTGCTTTGCATTGAGTCATTCAAAATCCTCTACCCAGACTACTTGTCCATTTATGAAAGAGTTGACTGAAAGGGTTAGGGAAGAGTCTGTGCCCACACAAAAGCATTCTTTTTTTTTTTTTTTTTCTGAAACAAGATGAAGAAAATCATCATTGGGACCTCTAATAACTCTATTAAACTGTATTCAGCCTAGGTGGCTAAGAAAAAAGTCTTCGGCACACTTTTAGTGTCCTGATATCTTCAGTTCCAGGCAGTAGTGTGCTGGCAAATGTGGGGAGAAATCTATATACCCACATACGTTTATTACATCTTACTGGCATAAAGGATGGGTAGCATATAATTTATAAACAATAAAATGTTCAGTACTTGTCTGTAAATGTCATGTTGCCAGTTGATGCTCACAGAATGCTTCTGTTTGTTTTTTTCAGTGCTTGTGTATCTGAGGCCAACCTATAGCTGCATTTGACAAATCAGTGTAGTTCCCACATGGATGTTGGTTGATATTTTTTGTTTACACTGAGACAAGTGAAATAATGAAGACATATATTGGAAACTTTGCTGGTTTGGCAATAATATGAGTGAATTCTTAGCAGCATAACAGTTTTTGAATACTAAAAGAATATTTCTTCATTTTCCCTCTCAATGTAATGGCTACACACATGAATTACTTTTAAATTTAATCTGCGGGATTAAATTTTCTGTCACTTTCTTATGTCTAGGCAATCAATAAAATGATAAATCGAGCCCTGTTTTGTAGCGTTTGCTGATTTCTGTAATGTAAACATCTCACTGTGCCCAATTTCAAGTTACTAATGTGACATATGAATATGGAGTTGAGAAGAGATATGCAATGGCACACCATTATGTAATATTACAACCATACTACATACAACAGATGTAAATAACCTTAAGAGTACAGCAATGGTAAAATGGAACATAATTAGGAAGTAATGAGCTTTAAATATTAAATACCCTTGTTTTTAGTATAATAGTATAATTTATTTAATTGTTAAGTTTATAAAATTGAATGTTTAATAATGACTATGTTTAACAAGCAGCTGGCAAAATTACTAAAAATTTAACAATTGGCCCTCATAAAGTGGTAGGAGCTGGCTCCAGCAAACCACTGCCCTCCATAGGAGATTTTGTGGTTCCTAGATTTCAATGTTAAGTTGGCCTTATGTATGGAGTCACTTTAAATTGCCTTCCGCCCTCTGTTAATGCCATGAATACGTTTAGCTTTAAAATTTGGCCCTTGTAACTTTTGCTTCCTCATGGGGGGACAAACTCATTGGGGATTAACCTTTAATGAATTTATGAAATACACTGATGGTACAAGGTATCATGAACTCTTGGAAGGAATGATGGCAAATTAAATTTGCTAAATAGGAGTCTAAATTCATCAAAGCTCTCAAACATACAAGAGAAGGTGATGGGGTTTCCCTTTTCACATGGACTGATGAGAAGTATAAACTCTGAATGTCCTATGGGTAAACAAGGAAATGAGAATCCATGGTCCGCATTCTTAAACTTGGCTTCAGTTCAAATCATTGTTTCTTACTTTACATCACCTTTTCCTTTTATTTATGTTTATTTTGCTATGGTTTATGCATCTTTCTAAGCCGCTGTTACAAAATATGGTGAGGTATGATTATATAATTTCAACTAGTTCTTCTAAAAACATTTTTTTAATTATTAACAACAATACAAATTATAAACAAAATTATAAGCTTCATGTAAAAGATTCAAATACAAAAAGTTAAAGTTCTATTGGACTTAGCATAACTGAATACATTTGTCAAAACTCATTGAATTGTACATTTAAAATTTGTAAATTTTACTGTATGGAAATTATATTTCAATAAAGCTGATTTTAAAGTATTGAAGTCCACACAGGGTAAAGATATATATACCTTACTGTTAAAGTGTACAGCTGAAACTTATTGGATTTCGTTAACCAATGCCACCATAAAAAAATAAATTGAAAAATAAATAAATAAAAATAAAATAAAATAAATTAAAAAACTGAAGTCTTCTTTCTCTCCCCTCTGTCCCATCTTTCTATCTCTTCTCCCTTTCCTTATGGGTAATTACTGTTAAAATTCAATATGGGTCCTTTAGGTCTTTTTTTTTATACACATACATGCTCAAAATAAAACTTGTTTACCACACCCCACCCCCGAATTTGTTAGTGAAGGAGCCTGAACATCCCAATTCAGAGGCCCCACACTCTGCTTCCCTCAAAGGCTGGTCGGCTCTGCATCCATGAAGGCAGTGACATATGACCTTTTTACTCAATTTCTGTGATTGGATCACATTTATTACATTTTTGCCCATGTACACTAATGTACATGTAGTTCCAATGCCTGAAAATAATATGTTACACAAAAATCTAATAAATATTGGGACCATATATAACTGTTTAATTCCCTGCTACTGAAAAACACTGTTGCTGGCATGGACTACTTGATATTCAAAAGTCACTGCTGTCCCTAAATGCATCAGGGAGAAGTACCTTAACTATGATGTGCTCAAAAACTGAAATTTCTGTGAAACAGAGTTGACAGATCTCCTTTATATTTCAGGATGGGATTTCTTAACCTTGCACTATTGACATTTTGGGCTGGATAATTCTTTGGGTGGGGCCTATCCTGTGTATTGTAGGATGTTTAGCATCCACTACATGCCAGTAGCATCCTCACACCCACCTCCCTATTGTGACAAAAGTATTTCCAGATATTGCTGATTGCCCCTGGGGAACAAAATTGCCTCTGGTTGAGAACCACTGTCTTTAGGAGAAAGCTAAAAATCTATTCATATTTTAGGAAAAGACCAGATTTATGGGAAATAACAAAGGAAATAAAAAAAGAAAGAGAAAGAAATCAAACTTCCAAATAAGTATATTGTTTACTCTTCTGTTCTTCCTCTAAATTAACAAAATCCCTGAAAAGAAATAAATTGGTGTTTAAGAAAACAGTCGTCCCCACATATCTTTTACAAGACACCCCTACAAATGACTACAACTAAGCCATCGCTAATGAAAATAGCCATCTCTACGTTGCCTACTCTTGTGGGAGGAGTTTCAAGTTTTATATTTCTGAAATGAAAGGAGAAATCTTGGTTTCTGTCTAGATATAGTTTTTGTTAGTGTCAGATAACGAATGTTGATAAGGTACTCTGAGCACCAGGGAAAGTGATGTCATTTTATAGAAAATTAAGAATTATAAGTTTAAGAACTAGGCAGGAATTCGGAAACTATCACGTCCATTTCTCTTTTACAGAAGCTTAGAGAGATAAAAAAACTAAGTGCTTTCCCTAAAACCACACACAGATAGTGGGCTGCAAAGTGAAAACTAGTTCCTAGGTCTCATGACTCAGTCCCGGCCTTTTCTATTGGTCTTGGTTTGGTGGAGAGAATTTAGGAGGGACCGAGAGGAACAATGTCAGCCCCTCCCCACTCTCCTTCTTCTCTCCCAAGTCAAGAGATCTCTCTTCTCCTCAAGATCTAAATAAGATTGTCTTGCACCTCTATTCCTTGATTTGTGGTCCTAGGCCAGTGGTTCTCTGGGGAGCTTTTAAAAAAATACAGCTTTCTGGACCCCAACCATAGATATTTTTTATTTATTTGGCCTGAAGTGGAGTCAAACATCAGTATTCTTTTTTAAATAATCCCCTAGGTGACTCTAATATGTAGACAGAATTGAGGACCACTATCTGTGCCCTCTCCATAATTTCCACCAATTTCGGGGATAGAAGGTGGGAGGGAGAAAGGAGGTATCTTATGTTCTCATGTTATCTCTGGCCCCAGCTTCCACTGAATTAGATCCATTTGAAGAACACTGTTTACAGGTGTTACTTCTCTTTTAAACCATGCCAACATAAGCGGGGACATCAGTCTTTATCTCAAAACAAACAAACAAACAAACAAACAAACAAACCCCTACTCTCACAGGGTAATAGATTCTTCTCAAGTTTGGCAGTAATATAAACACTTAAAATTGAATACAAATGCTGGTGTTCCTCGAAGACTTGACAACTCTCATTTGTGGTTCAGACTTTTCCCCTTCCTTTTCTTTCCTCTTTCTCCATCTGTACATTCTCATTGCTTCTAACATTTTTGCTTTTTCTTTTACTGTATTGTCTCTTGCTGATCCCAAGTCTCCAAGTGTCTCATCTTTCACCCTAAAGGACTTATATTTTCCTAAATAAAGATAATTTTCCTCCTAAGAAGAATTGAGGATTTAGCTCTTCCAAGGGTCTGCGTGGACATTGTGGCTGCTTCCATCACATCGATTCCCCTTTTTCTCCATAACAACCCCACTTTTCATTTGTGTACCCACACCTTCCTGTGTAGCCAACATAATTGGGGGGAAGCTAATTCTACCCCTGACTCTAAGATTGCGACTCTAGGTCGGATGTTCCTTTCTTGATTCACAGTACCCTTAGGTCTCAGTAATATATTCATGGTGTCTCTAAGACAAAACAAAACAAACAACCCCTCGAAACGAACAAAATAAACTTTTGTTTATTAACTAGTTAGGCCCAAACAACTTAGTAGAATTGTGTGTGAAATCTGACAGGTCTATCTGTGTTCTTTCTGAAAACCTAAAATATGCCATAGCAGCCCCGTGAATTTGCTGCGATGTCCTAACGTGTCTCAGTGAAGTCAGGGATTGTTGCTGCAGTATAATTCACCCCAGGGTTTAGAGTTATTCATTTAGGAATGAACAGATGACTGATTTGGACAAATAAAAATGATCAAGATCTGAAAGGAGCTTTCTTACTTTTCTGAGAGGACTGATGTCCCCCTCTCTGAATGTGGGTAAGGAAACATGCAGCCAGAAATTGCTGGCAGTCTCTGTGCACTCCTGAATAGGAGCTCATCTGTGAAAGGTGGAAAAGAGACAAAAGAATCTGGTTCTTTGATGGCATCTTTGAGCAGGCAGATCAAACCTGCTCCAAAGTCTGCATTACTTCAGAACTATGTGGACTGATAAATCTTCACTGTTTCACTTGCCTTGAATTGAGGTTTCTGTTAATTGCTAGTAAAGACAGTCTTTATCTTTATGCTTACCCCCTAAAGTAACTTAGAAAAATTTCTTTCTCATGTGAAAAGACTTTTGAGGTCATAGTGTAGTGTAGAAACTTGACAGTCATCAGGGGTCTAGACTCCCAGCTTTTGCTCTGCCCTACCTGAAATACAGTCCTTGTTTTCATGGAATGAAATAGCTATTGGTGCTCTAACCAAGACATTTTTTTTTTTTTAATCAGCAAGATTCAAGAAGGGGAGAAGGGCACAATTCCTCCAGTTTGTAATCCAGGTCCCTTATACTTTTGCCACACTGGGAAGTATTTAGTCTCATTGTTACACTTAGTACAAAGGAAGCTAAGAAATGCAGACTTTATTCCAAGTGGCAATGTGCTCATTTAAAACTCAAGGTTCAATTCATAAAGAAGGAAAGTTGGAATGGAAATCGAAAAAGGCAACTAGCTGACTGCCATTAGCTGATTCAGAGAGTAATATTTCTTTTTCTATACATATTTTAACCTCTGTCCATTTAGGCAATTGACATACTGTTTGAATTAAATTGAGCCAAGGTATTCAAGTCACCCCAGAAGCAAAGATGATTATCAAAAAGCTTCCAGGGAGGCACAATTACAATACAGGCCCTTTGTGCAGTGCCTTGCAACAATGCTTGACATGTGGTAGGCACTCAATACATTTTTGTTGAATGTGGAATGGATGAATGATCTTTTAGCAGTGCACTTCAATAACTCAAAATCTTCCTAAAATCTCTTAATGCAATTACCTATAAGACACGCTCACTCAGACTCAACCTTCAGTGAAGAGCAAGGAGTTGTAATCAATACTGGTCACTCGATCTCCGACTTTAACCAGCTTTGGTTGTTCTCCAGAGGCCCCTCTCAAATTCTCCCCAACAAGTTCAGGGATGGGACCAGAACAAACATCTTATCCAAATGGAGACTGAGGAGATTGGGGTTTCCCTTCTTCTTCCACTATTCCTACTTGAAGAATGTGCTATCATATTTGTTTTCAAGTCATAGGACTTCAAAGCTAAGAAGGGATGCAGACTTCTCTATTCAAATCCAAGGGCCTATAAGAATCAGAGCAATGAGTACTCACTGCAGATACTCTATTTTAATATACAAATGCTATTAACAATGAGAGACACTAGGTGGAATACATGATAAATATCTTTTATTCTGTGAACATTTCCCCCAAAAGACACAGTATTTAAGAGAAAAATGAACTCTTCATAGTATTTATATTTCAATGATCTAGTAGAGTTCTACTAGATCTAAGTTTTCTTCCACGTGACAGCTATTTCTCTGAAGTGCCAGTTATTTTACTCAATATGATATTATTTTGAATGATATTAAGTGGCATTTCTGTTTAAAGACATAAAAAGTCACTTTGGGAATAAACTTTCTCCCCCACCCTCAAATGCTAGCGTAAGAGCTGATGCCCAGTGAATTCCAGACAGAGCCAGTGTTTCTCACACTGTGGTCTATGGATTACCTGCCTCTGAATCAGTGGTTCCTGGGTTCCATCCCAGTCTTGCTGTATTAGAATTTCTTGTGGTGAACCCCAGGAATGTGAAGTGCATTTCAAATGTGCACTTTACATGATCTTTGTGTACACTTACGTTTGAAAACCACAAACTTAGACTTTTCAAATTGAATTAATATGATCTTCACACCTAAAAGGTATTATTACTGCTATCGATATTACAACTACCAGTAGCTAACCTATATAGAGCTCCACTTGCCAAAGTATGTATAGAAAAGGAAGTAAATGACTAGAAAATGTGCACAAAAGGTAACAGATTCGACAACTTTCATCTAATTTCTAAACTTTTTTTTTTTTTTAAACCCTCTGTACAATGAGTCACCTCTGGATATGTGATCACCGCTTTGAACTTGGTCCCACTTCAGAAAGAGATAAAAGGAAATCGTTCTTGTAACCCATCTCCAAAGCTGACTTTCACATTTGTAGACAGTTTCTGAGAAACATGGGGCCCAAACCACAGCATCCAGTGACCATAAGTGAAAAACAGATTTGGAAATATTCTTTAAGATTTCTGGACTCAGAACACTGTGAAAGATGAAAACAAGAAGAAATAGCAAGTGGTTGTTAAAAGCAGGCTAATGCTAGTGGAATAATTTTTCAGGAAAGTGGTGGCAAATTTATTTTTAATCTGTTTCGCTTGCATGCCATTATTTCTAAGGATGGTCCAAATCCCAGTATTGTAGCAAGTACTGTGGATGTTTTCCTTAGAGGCCTGAGAATAAGTCACAGTTAAAATGTCACTTCTAATTTAGTGTCTACATTTTACCATATGCTTTATTAGTCTTCAGCCGAGCAATAGGATACTCATCAGCACCTAAGGCATTTATACACGTGATTTCCATGGAGAAACAGTAACCCAAAACTCAATCATCCTCCCTCCAGCTCAACTGACACATTTCCTAATCCCTTCAATATCATGGGTACCGGTGCTGGCATAGCTAAGAGTGTCACACAGGTCATGCTGTGATGTACTGTCTCAGCCCATGAGGCAAGAATCATCTTGGCTTTTTTTGCAGCCTTTTGCCAACTCAATTCAGCCAAGAAACAATAGGACACTGCTGGAGATGAAGAGCATATAAATGTTAAAGTAATTGTTTTGTTGTGCCTTGAGAGTGAGTAGATAGAGACAATAAAAAAATAAATGGAAAAGGGTAAAGGAGAGAGACTGCAAATTTGGATGAGCCACTGACTGCTGCCAGCGGAAAGTGAAATGGGAGCCAGCCTCGTTAGTGTCTTACAGGCTTAGCCATCCAGTGTCTACCAGAGCTGCTGTCAGTTGGATATGTCTGAGTATAGCGCAATTCCCAACATGTGACTCTAGGTCAGTGTAATCCAGCAATATACTTTTGCCAAACAATTTTCTGTAATTTGTTCCTGTGTAGATGAGGAGAACTGAATTCATGGTGACAGGGATAGTCTGAACTCTTTTCCAAAAACTCCACCAAAGCCATCCCATCTGGAAGTCATTTCTGAAGTCATTTTGTTCATCACTGTCCCCCAGGTCCAGTACAGTGCCTGGTAAAGTACAGGAATTCTATAAATATCTACTGAAGTGTTGATCTGTTCCTTTTTTTCTCCTGAGCTTCTTCAGGTCCACCAGTCACTTCTCTAATAGACCTTAGCTTCTGCGTGGCCCTTTACATTTCCAAGGCCACTTCCAATTCCAGACCCTTCTGCCTTTACTTACGGACTGTGTGATTGTATCTAACTAGTTTCATTACTCCTACTCTTTCTTTCTGTTAAATCACGACAGGCAGAATGTCAGACATCTTTCTGAAATACTGCCTTCGGCTTTTACACTTCTGCTAAGAAAACTCTGAGTGGCTTTCTACCGCCCACAGACAAGAAAACCTCAATTCCTTGGCCTTTGGACCAGGCTCAACCTATATTTTGGACCACGACTCTCTTTCTTTCCTGGCACACACCCCCTTGTTCGAGCCATTGTCTTTTGATTATAGACTAGATATTCTCCCAGGTGTCCTATCTGTAATGACCTCTCCTCCTCTGTGCCAGTATACAGCATGTTGTTCACTCAGATTTTGACTCCTGCCTCCTCAGAACTCCTATCACCTTTGCTAGGACCCTGCACCATTTATCACAGTGTTACACTGTGACAGTATTTATCTTTAAATGTCCCATCCTGTCCCTCCAGTTAAGCTGGAGGAGCCCTGAGGACAGAGACTGTTTCTTACCCATCTCAGTGTCCTCCATGTTTGGGACAGTATCCTTCATATAGTTGCTGTTGAGTAAATATTGCTGTATGTGTGTAGGAAGCCTTGGCTTCAAGCTCAACTGTGATCTCCTTTCCGTTGCCTTTTAAAAAGTCTTTTTGCAGAAAAGATAGTAATAAAAGGTTTTGGAAACCCTATCTTTTTTTTTCCTATTAGATTTCTATGCATGAATTAGAAAATGATGTCATTAGTTAGATATCCAACTTAATAGTTATATATGTCACTGAAACCTCAAAGAAAAATAGAACTAGTTTGCAGTCATCTGTGGTTTTCTGTCCTCAAACAGGCATGAAGTGTTCAGCTAAACACAAGTCTTCCGTCACCTATAGCCACCGAAAGGATGATATTACAGTGGTCAAGAGCCTACAGTGAACCTGCTTTGGAACTATCCTTATCACTGGTACTTCATAATTAAATAGTTGCTACTCTTTGCCAAGTGTCTGTATACCCAAGACAGTCTTTCACTTTGACTGCATATCATGAAATTTCCAATAGGGAGGAACAAAGCTCTCATTCCCTAGTGAGGCTGATTCAATTTTTTTTTTTTCAGGTCAAGACTGAGTACAGGAGACCAGGGTCACACAAGGAGAGTGGGAGGCAGAACCGGAAAGACAATCTGTGAATTTGGATTCTAAGTTCTCTGCTTTGCCCTCGTAGCCATTTTGGCCTTCTAGACAATTACGCTTCTTTAGTAGAATTGACATGTTATTATTTTAAAAAATTAAGTTCTTTTCTAAAACCAGTAATGGCATGAAGTTTAACCTTTTTTCTTTGTCACAGATCTTCACATATCAAGATCAGGTCTTGCTAGAGGGAACTGTGTGTGTGTGGGTGAAAGGGATATGGAAACATGAGTCAAATGCAAATATCCTGTTCTCAGAAAATGATAACATTAACAATTTTTGGTAGCTCAGAATACTTTAGTAAGAAATTTTAGCATGCCAAATGGATTTAATGATGGCATTTCATTTATTACCCAGTTAGGTATTATATTTTAAGTTTACACAAAGTTGAACTCTAGGCAGCGAAAAGGTAAGGAGGTTCTAGCTTTCTATGGCTTTAATTTGGATACTTGCTCTACTTTTATACCTATTTTGTACCTATATTACATAGCGGTTGGCCACTTCAGGTGCATATTATTCAGGTGCTATCGGAAGTTTTAGGAATCCTTGAAAGCAGAGGCTCTCAACTTAGTCTCTCACCAGGATTGCCTGTGGGGCTTTTAAAAAATGAGACTGTCTGAGCTCAATCCCAGACCCAGAACATCAGAATCTTCTGCCGTGTGTTTACAGAAAGTCCCTCAGGTGATTTTAGCTTATTTTATTCATTTTATTTTTTAAATTAATAATTTTTTTATGGTGACATTGGTTAACAAAATCTGATAAGTTTCAGCTATACATTTTAACAGTAAGGCATATATATATTTACATTGTGTATTCACCTCCCATAGTTAGATTTCTTTCTGTCATCACATATTTGACCCCCTTTACCCCATCTACCTCCTCCTCTCCCCTCCCCACTACCCTCTGGTAACCACTAGTCTATTAACCATGTCCATGAGTCTCTCTGTTTGTTTGTACTGTTCATTTGTTGCTTTTACGTTTATATTCCACATTAAAGTGATATCATGTGATTTTCATCTTTTCCTGTCTGGCTTATTTCACTAAGTATGATTATCTCAAGGTCCATCCATGTTGTGGCAAATGGCAGTAGTTCATCTCTTCTTATGGCTGAGTAATATTCCATTGTATATATGTACCACAGCTTCTTTAGCCAATCATCTATCGTAGGACACTTCAGTTGCTTCCATGTCCTGGCCACTGTGGATAATGCTGCTATGAACATCAGTGTGCAAATATCTTTTTGGATATGAGTTTTCAAGTCTTTGGGGTAAATACCCAGTGGAGGGATTGCTGGATCATATGATAGATCCATTCTTAGTTTTTTGAGGAACCTCCATAGTATTTTCCATAGTGGCTGTACCAATTTCTCAGGTGATTTTAAACCATACCTCTCATTAGGAAACACTAATTTAAGAACACTTAGAGATGTTTTCTTTTGCAAGCAAGAGTCTCAGATTGAAAGGCCCCTTAAAAGACTATTTGCTCAACCACCCAATAGATGCTTGAATACCCTCTACAACATTCCATAGAGCCTGTTAAATACTTTTTGGTGTCCCATCACGTAATGGACTAAATGAACAACAGTTTGAATATAATTTCCTCCTTTTTTTACCCTGACATTTTCTTGTATTTTTCAAGAGAAAAAAAATAACGTTATGATTCCCTTTCTCCTACTTGGCTAGTGTTGCCTTCTTCCTGCCTTGGGACTAGTGCTGAAATTCATCATGGCTGTTTTGGTCTTACGGCTTCAGATTATTTATTGCCCTATTATGCCAATGCATTTTATTTTGGCCACCTTAGCCCTGTTGGCATACAGCTCTGGGAATAGTGTCAGATAAGGCAACTACTGCCAAGGAAAAGGAGCATAAACAGTTGTTACAAACTCAAAGGCTATTTGGTTTTATGTTAATTTTTTAATTCAGACATGGTAGTTTTTTAAATCATTGTTTTGTGGATCTGGTGAATACAACTGGAACAGATAATCAGATAATAAGACTAAATTAAGCCTACAATTGTCTTAATGCCCTTCATAGCAGTGATCCAGCATGGGAAATCCATGGCTATACACCATGATTCTTTGTGACAACAATTAAAAATTCAATCTTTATTTTTCCATTTCATTCACCCTGTTGATATTAGCTAGCTCTCATTTATCTCTTTGGTTTTTGCTATTGCCGTTCCTGTTGTCATTAAAGGAAATTCCAGGTAATTAAAAAAAAAAAAAACCCATACAAAATCAAAGCACATTAAGGGGTTTTCCATCTTCTTTTTTTTTTATATGATCGTCTATAAAATAACATGGACATTTTTGGACATAAAACTAATGCTGAAGCTGAGTCAAAATGAGAGGAAATACTGTCTGAGTGACTTCTATTATGTAGTCTTTCAAAAGAAAAATATGTTTGTGCTATGCAATTTAAATTAGCTGCAAAACAGCCTAAGTTCTCATTCAAGGAATCTTACAAATGCAGTTAGTTATTTCAGGAAGTAGGTAAGAAATCTAAAAGACATTTCCGTCAAAATGTATTATGAATATTTTAATTTAAAATTACAAGTCTACTGGAATTATACTTAGTTTATTTCAGCTCCATTTACCCAATAAAGACAAAAATGAAGTAGTGACCTCATAATTCTTTTCTTACCACATCTGTTTAGTACTTCTTTTAAAAGTGTTTAAAATAATAATTCCTTATGATACAAAAGAATAGAATTATTAATAAAGGTCAATAAACAAAACTGCAGATGCCAAAAGGAAAAAATAACTAATCTCCTGCATGGGGTTAGGAAGGTGAGAGTGCTCCACTTGTTGTCCAGCCAGCAGATGGCACAGCTCCCAACTTGTCAGTACTACAGCCCCTCAAGCTCCAACTCTCAGCTCTGCTAAGTCAGCAACTTCCTCATCTGATTAGTTTCAGGAAAATTTTGGCTTAATGTTACTCCCCTCCCCCTTACTTCCCCATCTCCTTTTCTTTGTCTTCCCTCTCTCCCTCCCTTCTTCCCTCCCTTTCTTCCTTCTAACTTTCCTTCCTTCCTTTCTCCCTTTCCCCCTTTCCCCCAACTGACTGGAGGACTAAATGCTATCAAGAAGATTGAGTTAAAAATCATTACTGTGAGTTCCTCCCAAGGGCAGGAATTATAACTGGTCCTCTTATGACAGAAAGCATGTAATTAATCCAGGTTCTTTCAAAAGAAGTCAATTTTGAAATGGATCTAGAAAAAGAACGAGTGGGATGCGATGCAAATCTACCATTCACTGTCTCATTTTTTCTTCCTTTACTTTATTGAGGTATAATTAACAATTAATAATTGTATATATTTAAGTTGTACAAGGGCTGTGGGGTGGAAATGGGGAGATGTTGGTTAAGCGGTACAAAGTTTCAGTCTTCTTTTTTTCTTAATTAAAAAAATAAAAAACAGGTTAGTCTGTGGAAAAGACAAGCTTCATGTAGAAGGTAAAGCAGGGGTTTGAAAGTTAGACCTTAGCTATTGGAGAATTATTTCTGTAAGTTAGTTAATCACAGCACGCTTCCAACAATATAATGTATGTATTTTTTTTCTGAACTTAAAATTAAGAACATACAATGGACCACAACTCCCTTTCTCCTTCTTAAAGTAACCACTATCTTGATTGCTAACGAAAGAATGATTTTGTCTCATTTAACTTTAAATGAATGAAATAATTACGTATGTATTTTTTGAAGATTGACTTCTGCTCAAATTACGTTTGTGAGCAGCATTTCCGGCTGTGTAGCAACTGGAGCTTTCATATCTTTGAGAAGGTAAACATTCTTTCTGTAAGATACAAAATACAGGTCTATTGCTTATGTATGAATTAATTAATCTTACACTATTTTCTTTTATAGCCAGAGGGGCAAGATGAAGGTGGAAGTTGCCCAGGGGCGTGAAGGGAATAATAAATAAGTGCGGGAGAAAAAATATAGAAAGGGCCAGTTGCTCTAAAGACTAATTTTGCTTGGATAATAGTATTTCTAACATGACATGCTAAATATCTTTAGGACTTTGTTCAATTAACCTAACCCCCTATACCTTGGCCATGTCAACAGTAAAATGCAGTAATAATATGTCCTCCTTCTTGTCTTCCCTGTATTAAACATACTCTGTGTTAAATGTCTATTAAATGTACACTGTATTAAACGTGTTCTAAAAAAATGTTCTGGGCTTTTTAGCAGAGAGTTGCTAAATTTGACTGAAACATACAATACACATACTATTAAGTCTACTACAACCTAAACAGGTTTGATGACTATCTCCATAAGAATCCACTTTATTAACCAAAAATAGATTGTAAGCCATTAGAAAATGTTTTAAATGCAATAAGAAACCCTTGGGCTCTCAGCTTTGCATAAATATGTAAGAAGTAGTTTTCAGACTCTGAAGGAAACAAGTACTCTGCAAGCAGTGACAGATGTAAGAAGTAATCAAGCTTTCAGTGTGTGGCACAGGAAGGCACAATTCACCTCTGTTTAAATGCTATGCCCTTCAAAGAGATGCCCAACTGGCCAGAGGCTTCTCTACAGAGACAAGACTGAGACATGAAGATTTGCAAGGGAAAAACGTATCTGGGACCGAACTCACATCTTTCCTGGATCCCAGCAAAAAAATGGGAAGAGAGGGGTAACTGGAGAGAGAAGGAGGAGAAGGGGGAAGGTCTACGAGAACCAATCTATGGCAAAATAATAGGAAAGACTTCCTAATAGAAAAAAAATGCATGTGGGATGGGGTGGGCAACTGGGAAGAGGAGAATCAAGACCCAGGAAATCTGATTCTGAAACCATAAGATCTTATTCAAAATGCTTTATTTTAACCGATCTCGGTATTTTCACCTGTAAATGATAAAAAAAATGAAACTGACATGCTTTTATGTCTCCAAATAAGCAGTAGGATTTACCCCACTACTAGTTTCACTGATTGTTCTAATAAAGGAGCCAAAAATGTTCTCCATTAGCAGTTCGGTTTGCTAATCTGAATCCCACCGACCCACCAAGCATTGACCTGAGAACAGGCCCTCACAGAAAGCTCATCATTCAGTTTGGTTTGTCCTTCTGTTTTTCACTGCAAGGTAAGAGGGCCTTTTTGATGTTAGGAACATGGCAGGTGGGCATTTGCCAAGTCCACAGGCCCCTGGTTTAGGAAGCACATTTGCTGATGGAAATATGATCCCCACAGAATGCTTTTCTAGTCAGTGAGGCTTATTTATAACTTCTGACACAGAAGGTTTTAAGGATAGAGCAAACATTACTATTAACATTAACTTGACTAAACATCACAGGAAAGAGGACTATAAAGGTTTGGTTTTCTTTTCTAGGTCATCAGTGGTCCTCTTTACGAATCGCAGAGTCGTCTCCATAATTTTTTTTTTTTCCAAAAGGAATGATGATCCAATGTCTCTGAAGCAATACAGACCCTTCTGCTCAGAGCCTTGTGGGGTACCCAGATTCCTGCTTCATGGGCATAAACTCATCCTCTTCCACACTGTTAAGTCCCTACCTCTTCAGATATCACCTGCCCCATCCAGCTGTATCTCCAGGAGAGCCCATAGCCCATAAAAAAACTCTTTATTAGTTGTACCAGTTTGCTCAGATCTCATGTAAGTACTTTGCTCAGTCCTTGCTTATACCATGTCTTCACCTGGAACAATCTCTCACTGAATCCCCCACAGCCAAAAATCCTTTAAGATCCATATCTAGCCCCATTTTTCTCCATGAAGCTTTCTCTGAATATCTAGCCCTCAAGGAGCTCCCTTCTCTCCTCTGAATGGTAGTTAGAGCTATTTCATATAACAAAGTACTAGTTTACCATATTGTATTATCTCTTAGTTTGTTATGTGTTAGTTTCTCTGGACTATTTGAGTTAGGGCACCAAGATATTTGAGTTAGGAATCTGGTCTCTCCAGAATGGCAAATGGGGCTACTTTTTCTAATTTGTCTACCCAGAGGAGGTTTTTTTTTCTTTTCTAATTCACACAAAGGCACAGTATGAGCCAGCTTCAGCCTTCTGCTTCCCCTGTAATCAATTTTAGACACATGTAGACCAACCCACCTGCCATGGATAAACACCAGAGTTAATCCCTATGGAGAAAAATAATCTTTCTAGACCCTCTGAGTGACAACATTCATCAAATTCTCTCTTTAAAGACATCATCTTTTTCATATGCTCAAAATTAACAAAGCCTTCCAGATGAAGCGGAAAAAAAGACATTTTCTAAAGGAAACATAAGAAAGCCATCAAATTTAAATTCTGAGTCAGATTGTTCAGGAACAATTGTTAAAAGTCTTAGAAATACAATCTGTGATGCAGTTTGAAAAAGGAAGACAGAAAGGCCAGGTGAACTGGTTGAAGAAACTGGAGATGATGGATAGGAGAAATATAGCAATTGAGAGGCAATGACTGCTTCCCACACAAACTGTACCAAGTCTAGCACTGAGGTACTAGAGTAAAGACCTGATAGGAAAAAATAAATAAATTGTACACCTTGGGGCACACAGATTTCCTCTCTTTACCTAAGAGGAGTTTCTGTCTTTGATCCTTTAGTAAGTCGGGTAAGCTGTTGTGCAGGACCACTAGAAAGCAAGGGGTGGTAGTCCCAGCCCACTCTCTGGGATGAGTCACTTGATCTAGTTCTCATCTACAAAATGGAGATAATACCAACACTATCATTCATTCATTCATTCATTCATCCATTCACCAGATATTTATTAAGGGTTCACTGTGGGTTAAGCATAAAGGAATACAAAGGTGAGCAAAACATACATGGTGCTTGCCCTTATTTAGCACCCACATCATATCATGGGGCTGTTAGTTACAGAGAAGGAAAATATTTTTGAAATGTAAAGTACTGTAACATGGAAGGTCTTCTTCATTATCAATGAATTCCACTCTTGATCTAGCTGTGTAACCCTGGACAAGTCGTAATTTTTCTGGGCTTTCTTATTATCAACTGTCAAATGAGAAAACTTTCTGTCTTAAAATTTAAGTATTCTAAATGCATATGAAGAAGTTGAAATTTTTAGGTACTTCTGAATCATCGCTTCCTAAAAGACTGTCATAAAATAGTTCAGATATACAAAAGGATAAAAATAATATAATGACCCCTTGTGTACCAATTACTGACTTAAGAGAGAAAGGTTACAAGGAGCTCTCCTGGTGGCACCCTCATCACAAATCACTGTGATGACTTCGGTATTTGTTATTCTGAATCATGGCCTTTCTAGGAAACGTGGTGTGTGAGTAAGAGTGGTTCATCAGTGAAGAATTCTTCTTGCACTTAGGTGTTCCTGGTTCCTGATGAAGAGAGGTCATGACACTGCATGTCAGGGAAAGCTCAAGTACCAGCTTGTTCTCTCCTTGTCACCTCTGCTTGCTGCCCACCTAGCAGAAAATTAGAAAAACTATGTGGCAGGCATTGCTTCCTGCATTTTGAAGGTGCCTAGTTTTGTATTTACCTTGAGGGCCTTCTGTGCAGATTCACTGGATCCAATTGCAATAAGGTTAGGCCCAGCCATGCTGCAGAAACTCTTCAAATGCAAAACATCAGCCACTGGGACTGTGGAGACCGCATAGTCCTATGCATACAATAGAAACAAGCAATTTGGCATTGCAGAATAACTCTAAAACTGATTTAAACCTGCCTGAAACATACCTGCTCCTCTGGAGCGGCCAGGGGCCTAAGTATCTGGAAGAAAAACTGGAACTCACAGGTTTTGGTATTGCCAATTAAATGAAGACTGTGTCTTAGAAGGAGTACAGAGCCTTCTTCCAGGTGTGTGTGTTAACAGCTTTGCTAGTTGAGCTTGGAGTGGGCTACTGCAGAAGGATGTGCCTGAATATCCTGTGCAAACTACAGCCTCACACCTTCATGGGGTAACAGAGCTTCATGGGGGTTCTAGCAATTCCTAAGCAGTCTGGTGAGCCACCTATTAATGAGCAATAGAGTAAAGAGAACCTGAAAGGATGTATGGCAACACCTGGAACAGTTTCTAGTGCATGGCAGGCACCCAAGTACAGGTGATCCTTGATTCCAGTCTGAAAGATCCATATTTCATGTTAGGATCAATTTGGTTTCTGGATTTTTTTTTCAGTCATCCATTGTGTCA
>CM053502.1:55271981-55484424 GCA_028627145.1 Eidolon dupreanum
GAGGAGGAGGAGGGAGGGGGAGGGAGGAGAAAGAGGGAGAGAGAGAGTGCACGCATGAACAGTTCCAGCTGGGATGGAAACTTTACAGTATGGTCGCTTCCCAATGAAAAAAAAGGGGAGAAACTTACATTTTC
This sequence comes from Eidolon dupreanum, assembly GCA_028627145.1. Taxonomy (NCBI): domain Eukaryota; kingdom Metazoa; phylum Chordata; class Mammalia; order Chiroptera; family Pteropodidae; genus Eidolon; species Eidolon dupreanum. The sequence goes on from CM053502.1 coordinate 55,272,116, forward strand.
CTTTCTTAAAACATGCATAGTTGATTTGAAACACCCCAAATCCCTCAATGACATTTCCTCTATGTACTTAAACTGGAGGTATTCTGCTGAGAAAATGGGGATTACCATAGTGAGGGCTGAATTATATGACCTATGAGGTCCCTTTCAATTCCTAAAGGCATATGGTTCTACAATGACTCAAAACTATCCATCTTTGTCTGCTATGTGACAGAAATTTATAATGTGCCTTTGCCTAAAGCTTGCCTTGTGAAATGGGCAGAATTTGTTATTTACTTGTTTAATTTCAAATGAGACCCTTCATTAAGCAGTTTAAAGAGATGAACTCTGAGATGCAATATACCTGTAACACAGACCTGCACGTAAATGTAAACAATGACAAAATACACAATAGCTCATGGAGGAATAAGCAAAGGATCAGCCTTTGTGATAGGCAAGATATAGCATCACCTCCAATACTGCAACAAGAACTGGAAAGAAATAGCTTTTGGAATCCCACACCAAGTTTTTAGATTATCTTTAATTGGAAGAGAGTTACTGGCCATATAGCTGAATCTCTTATTATCATCAAAAGGAAACCTTTATTAACACAGACTTATTTTTTAAACAGGCAAAAACACTTTCAATTAACAGAATTCCGTTGAGGGGCTTCCACCAGGCATCTTGTTCGGTCTTCTGTCACACAGATGTTCACTTGGTTAGCACTCAAGAAAGAAGCAGACAGATTCATTATGAAACACACAAATCCCTCTTTGGAAAATTCACCACAAATTTTTCTTAAGTGCTTGCCTTTTATGATTGTCATGGACATTTCGGTTCAGGTTGCAGCCATGCCTCTTTCATTTTCAAAGCTACTGAAGGATTCCATCGCATGCCAAGCTTCCACAAGTAAAGCATTGGGCAAGGCAGGATTGAAGAGGAGCAGGGAGGGTAGGCATTCTGGCGCCTGATGCCCTGTTCCACACTGTATTCCAATCTTCCTGGCATTAACTCCTTTACCATGAACTGTCATTAATTCCTTCCAGCCTCTACTCCAAGCAAATCCTACCTCCATGATTATATTCTGGCATTTGTTTGCTGGACCAGTGCCATGTGTAGCTACTACTGAAATCTAATATTGTACAGTATAATGCTAAATGCTGAATTGGCTCTCTATCCTGTGGGCTCATTAGGCAGAGAAAAAGATGACCACCTCTCAACTAAAATCTCATGTTTTCTATTGAAGTTTGAAAGGTTTCTCTAATTTGCTCCTAAAATCTAAAGGAAAAAAAAACAAGAACTGCCAAGCCCATTGACTGTCCCACAAAACAGCACATCCCCTACAGAGTAAGCGTACCTCTGCTTACAGCTTCTTAAAACTCTCTCTGAATGTAGTTATATTTTGTATGGCCCCAACAAGGAGTTCCACATTAGACTGCAGGTTGCTAGGGAGATGGGAGTAACCAGGAAGATGGGAGTAACCAGGGAGATGGGAGTAACCAGGGAGATGGGAGTAACCATTGATAGGAGAGAGAGTTCAAACACTCACATTCCAAATCACAAGGACGTTCGCCAGTCTGATTCAGGCTGGTGGTGATATTTCAAAACTCTCTAGGCAGAGGTGGGGCTCATCTTCATGTAGGTCTTGAAGTGTGTGTGCCAAGTGTGTGTCCAGGCTAAAGCAGGAAGCTTGAGCCAACTCCCATGAGAGAAGGGCTAGAGGGGGGACGTAGGTAAGACGCGGAACACAAAGCAGGAAGCTGATTAGGAATCCAGGAACACGTGGACTATGGAGGACAGCTTGGCAGGCTCCCAAGCACCTATGAACTCATACACACTAATTTTAGAACCCTTCCACAGATCCAGATTTGTTCTTTATTACTTTCCAGACTTTGTTCACAGCATGTAGATCTTTTATCACCATCGTGGAATAGGACTGGGGTAGGCAGAGTCTGAAAGCTATTTTTGCATCATTGATTAAATTGTAAAATATATAAAGATTAGTAAGAAATTTTTCTTAAAGTAGGGAGGAAAAATCAGCCAAAGTGGTCATCAAGCATTTAACAGGCTTGACTAAAATTTTTTAGTTCACAAGGAGCCATTTTTCCAGAGGTCAGATAGGTCTGTGATTTCGAAACTCTTCTAAGTAGTCTAGATTTGCTTCTTTTCTTTGGTGTTTTCCTTGGAAAATTTTGACCATTTGGAAGGATTTCTGGAAAAAAAACTATACTCAAAACCTGCAGACAGTGATCATCCTATTTATCTTGTCACTTTTCTGATACCAGTTGACAAGTTCTTATGCCTTGAAAAGTACCAGTCCCTTTCTACCTCTTTAGTCTTAAGCAGGAGCCCTTGATGGAAACTGACTTCATTATCAGCTCTCAACAGACCCTCAGAACAGCACAAAAAGAACAAAACACAGGCTTCCTCCAGCAGTAGTAGAAAAGGGAACTGAACATAAAAATCTTTTGTTTGTGGGTTATATATCATGTTCACCTTTGACAGGTAATTTTTTTCTCACACACTCTTTTGCTAAGAAAAAACTTACCTAAACCAGAATTTAAGAGGAGACATGTATAGGCTATTTACAGAAAATATGTTTCGGGAGGCAGTCTGAGCACTTGGATTGAGTATAGAGGTTAAATGACTTGAAAGCTCTACACAATGCAGGAGAATAATTGGGAGGTTTGGAAATTTAAAAAGACAACCGTTAGATCCTCAAAATCCAATACCATATTCTAGGATTCTCTATGGTTCAATTTCAGTAATTATTTCTAGTTTAAAAAATCTTCTGAATGGATCAGAATTGCAGTTTATAAGAGTAAAGGGAAGGTGAGACTTTGGAATTATTATGTTGGTTTCTAAAGGATTTGAGCATAAATAAATGAAACAGAAAACAGAAAAACAAGAAAGACAATCAGCAAAACCAGCAGTTGGTTCCCTGAAAAAAATCAACTAAATTTATAAACCGTTAGCTGGAATGACCAAGCAAAAGAAAGGAAAGACAAATATTAACAAAATCAAAGATGAAAGAGGGAACATCACTACTGACCATACAGAAATGAAAAGGAATGACTTAGTGTCAAAAATTAAACAATTTTGATGAAGTAGACAAATTCCTAGAAAGACACATTACCAACTAACTCAAGAAAAATAGAAAATACAAATAGACCTATAACAAGTAAATCCATTGAATCAGTATTTAATAATCTTCCCACAAAGAAAAGTCCTAGTCTCTGTGGCTTAATTGGTGAATTTTATCAAATATTTAAAGAAAATATAATATCAATCGTTTATAAACACTCAGAAAATAGGGAATACTTCTCAATTCATTCTGTGAAGCCAGCATTATTTTGATACCAAAGACATATAAAGAGAACTAAGATGAATGTCCCTTATAAACAGACATGAAATTTATCAACTTGAATCCAGCAACATATAAAAAGAATTATATACCCTGACCAAACGGGATTCCTTCTAGAAATACAAAGTTGGTTTAACATTAATGTAATGTACCATATTGATAGTATAAAGGACAAAAACCACATGGTAATTTCAATAGATGAAGAAAAAGCATTTGAAAAACTCCAACACCTTTTTATGATAATAAAAAAAAAACTTCCAACAAACTAAGCCCATAAGAACATATCCTCACCCTGATAAAGAACATCTGCAAACAATACGCAGCTAACATAATAATTAATGTTGAAAGACAGAATACTTTCTCCCTAAGATCAGAAATGAAACAAGGATATCTGCTTTCATCACTTATACTCAAGATTGCACTGGAGGTTCTAGTGAGTGAAATAAGGATGAAAAATTAAGCATCCATATCGGAAAGAAAGATATAGAAGTCATTATTCATAGAAAACATGATTCTGTATGTAGAAAATACCAAGAAATCCATTTAAAAACCTATCAGAATTACTAAATAAGTTAGCAAGTTCTCATAATGCAAAATCAATATACAAAAATCAATTGAATTTCTATACTACCAATAAATAAGCTAAAAATAAAATTAAGAGGACAGTTTTATTCATAATAGAATCAAAAAGAATAAAGTACTTAGAACTAAATTTAATAGAATAAATGAAGGACTTGTACACTGAAAACTACAAACCACTGCTGAGAGAAATTAAAGAAAATAGAAATAAATGGAGAGACATTCCATGTTCATAAATTTTGAGACTCCATGTTGTCGAGATTACAATGCTCTGCAATTAATCTATAGAGTCAAAGTAATCCCTATCAAAATCCCATTTGACATTTTAGTAGAATTTGGCTAGTTGATCTTAAAATCTATGAAAATGTACAAGATCTAAATTAAAATAATAAGAAAAAAAAGTTAGAAGACATGCTGCTTACTACCTAATCTCAAAACTTATTTTAAATCCACAGTAATCAAGACACCTGCAAGGACAGGCATACAGACCAATGGAACAGAACTGAAAGTCTAGAAATATACCCTTATGCGTGTAGTCATTTGGCTTCTGGCAAAGGTACCATGATAATTCAATGGAGGAAAATACAGTCTTTTCAACGGTATAGGGACAATTGAATAGCCACATGCAAAAATAGGATCTTAGATCCTCATTTCATGCCCTATACAAAAATTAACTCAAAATTGATCATAGAACTAAATTTAAGAGCTAGAACTAAAGAACTTCTGGGAAAAATAATAGGAGAAAATCTTTGTGGACTTGGATTAGACAAAGAATTCCTAGATACAATGCTAAAAGTATAATTCATCAAAAATAGATACATTTTAAACTTTCATTTCAAAATTTAAAACATTTCATTTTCTTAATGATGTCTTTTTAAATGCAAAAGATAAGCCACAGACTGCAAGAAAATATTTGCAAATCACACATTTAATAAAGAATGTGTATTCAACATATATAAAGAAATCTCATGACTCAATAGTGCAAGGGCAAAAAACCTAATTAAGAAATGGACAATAGATTTTAAAAGATATTTTACCAGCAAAGATGTATAGACTACTAATAAGCATATGAAAAGATGTTCTACATCATTACTCATTAGGGAAATGAAAATTAAAACCACAATGAGATACTATATACCTACTAGAATGGCTATAAACACAAAAAAATTCCAAGCATTGATGAGATCGTAGAAACTAGAAAATGGCTGGTGGGAATACAAAATGGTTCAGAAAATTGGAAAACAGTTTGGCAGTTTATTAAAACGTTAAATACAAACTTACACAACCCAGAAATTCTACTCCTAAGAATCTACTCAAGAAAAATAAAAATATATGTCCACACAAAGACACGTATGTGAATGTATGTAGAAGCATCATTCATAATAGCCAAACACTGAAAACAATCCAAATTTACTGAAAACAATCCAACAACTGGCGAACGATGCATAAAATGTGATATATCCATATAATTCAGCAATAAAAAGGAATGAGGAACTGACATATGCTACAACATGAATGAATTTCAAAAACATGCTAAGTGAAAGAACCCAGATGCAAATGACAACACATTGTATGACTGCATTTATATAAAATGTTCAGCAAAGGCAAATATATAGGAATAGAAAGCAGATCAGTGGTTGCCTAGGCAGAGATCAACTTCAAACAGACATGAGGAAATTTTTTTGTGGTGATGTAAATGTTCTAAAACTTGATTTGAATTACAAAATAGCGATGTTTGCACAACTCTACAAATTTACCAAAAAAAATAAAGTCATTGAATTATATACTTAAACAGTGGGCAAATTTTATGGTATGCAAACAATGTCTCAATAACACTGTTTATAAAAGAGTAAAGGGCAAATTGTCCTATAGTTCCTAGCTATACTATAACTGAACATTTCCGGAACTCTTTCTATTTACTGAGCACTAAATAAGTTTCAGGTACTATGTTAAAAGCTTTATAAAAATTGTTTTCATTTAATTATCACGATAACTCTCTAATGTCAGAACTATTTTCCCATTTTACATATGAGGAAACAGCCACAGAGAAAATAAGCAAAAATCCAAAATCACTCAACTGGTAAATCTCAAGAGCAGAAATTTGTCTGGTAGCAAGGCCCAGACACTTAATCACTGTACTTTAGTGTCTACCTGTGGACTTCTAAGCAAATTTATTCTGGCTTTGTCAAATATGTAAAATAGACTACCTAACTTCTCACAATACCTTCCTTTAATATATTTATAGACATGTGAGTTTATTTTCCTCCATCCTGCCTGAGTCTTTCACTTTCCTGTCAATTATTGTGCTTCAGTGTTTTTTAACTTTCAAGTGTGTTTTAGCTGTTTTAATCTTCACTTGCATCTGGTAACTGCAGCAGTGCTTGACATCTTGGGTCAACAAAACAGAGGACTCTAGAGTATGAGGGGAACTCTTTCTTAGTGTTTGGAAAAGCAAGTTTTCCATAGCTTAAAATTTACATTAACAGTAGGCCTTTTGATTCCACTGAATATAGCAACTCTGGAGAAATATAAATTGATCACATGGTACATATTACAAAAATCCATTTGCCTCTCAATCAGTTCACATGAGACATATTTTTTTTCCACAGGTTAACTCTCTAAATTAAATCCTTCTCCAAAGTCAAAATACTAAGAAGAATCAGGCTTCATAAATGAATAATGGATTTTTTCATTAGTAACAAAAACAGCATTAAGTTGAAAGGTCTACTGGGCAGATCTAAAATGTGGGAACAATTCATAATTGAGGGACTAATGTTCCATTTTAAAAAATCTCTTTGAGGTATCATCAGACAAACTTAAAAATTCTCCACCACTGGCCATTTCCAAGTACAGATGCCAGTTTGACCACACATTTTAAACATGTGTCTGGAGAATTTTATGTAGCTCCTTTTACAAACTTAAAGAGAAATATATTCTCTGTTACCGAAGAAAATTGGTCTATTGGGAGGATTTAGAAATGGAAAAAATGTAGAAAATCATCCACAAGTAAATACTAAGCAGTTTCTATTTGTACCTATGCCTGTACTGGTTATAAGTTAGGCTCTTTTGAAGACTACACACACATGTTACGCATAAAGCATTTTGGAAGAAAGGTAAGAAGAAAGAAGCCAAGATTAGAGGATGGTGTAATAAGAAATCTAAGCCATTTCACTGAGAAGTTGTTGCTAAAGCATAACTTCAGATAAGACCACCACGTAGTGAACCGTGCCCCCCTAAAAGTGTATACTGATGGCCACTTACTGGGACAATAAACCAATAAATCAAAATGGTGATATTGTAGCACAATTGCAAAGGCTTACATCTTCTATATTCAGACAGAAGTACTTGTTAATCTTTGCTTTAATTATCTTTTATCTTTTAACTTTATTTTTTTTTTAAATTTTTCTTTATTGATCAGACAATTCTTTAATTACCAGGTGATTTTCCATTTTTCTCTCTGTTTTTCCACTTATCTCTGTTTTTACTTAAAGCTCATTATAATCAACTTTTGAAACCACATATTTGTCCAAGTGTTTAAACCAATTTCCCTGTTTTGGAGAATGGGAAATTCAAAATGAACAAGCTTGACTGTTGTTGGAAAATAAAAATAACCACTGAGATTATGGACTGGAGTTACAAGGGTTGGTCCCTGATCAAGACAACAGGTTCGCCATGGCAAAGGGCATTCCGCTCGTAAGGCGCAGGGCCATGCGCATGTCCCCAGCACCATAGCACCTGCAGTAGGATGGACAGGACTGAGGCAGTAACAGGTTTGTCTTTCCAGCACTGTCTGGCCCATCTGAAGGCAGGAGCGGTAGACACAGACACAGAAGAATTATGTTAGTGCTCACATTGCAAGATAATTCTGTGTATTCTAGACAAGGCCCAGGAAAGGAGGGTTGAAGGATGGGTTATAGTGTGGGCTCTAGGACAATTGTACTATCTCTTCATCAGCATCCCAGAGTCTGAATATCTAGAGGACCTAGGCCTAGGTCTCGCTTTCTAGTAAAGAAAGTCTAAAATAATCCTGCATACATTTCAGTGTGTTTTCTTCACCATGATCTCTAAAATGGATCTAACTGTTAAAACTCGCATTTATATATGATGTTTTTGAGTCTAAGAGAGGGCAGAGGGCCTGCTGCAAAGTGTTTAGTGCATTAATGACAGAGCTAGACCCTGACTCCTATTCTGATGTTCCCTTCCCTGAACCACACTCACTCTCTGAAACCAACATAGTAAGAGAGGTTTACGATTTCTTCTTTTCAATGTAGTGATGAGAAGGAGACTGAACTCTAGTGAAGATAACAAGAAGGGCCCTGTTGTACCAGCAACACAGAAAACCCAACTCTGGACAGATGGTTTTAGCATTTCTCCTCATGCTCCTTCCCTGTTCTTTTTCTTGGTTGTTATCCCACTGTGTGTGTCCTAGGAGACCAAGGTAGAACTGCCAATTGCCACTCTGGCTAAGGGACTCCATGGTTTCCATTTAGAGGTAGGGGTTATAATTCCACATCTGAAATTTGGTTTGGATTGAATTTTGGGCTACAATTCTTACATTCAAAAGAAAAAATTCTCCACAAAAACGCTTTCTTAATTTTTCAAGTTTTAAGTAGAAAGAGAAGACCAAATTATTATAAATTCTTATTTTGGTGATAATCATCTTTTTTCACAGAGTACTGTTCTAAATAGCACAGATTGACTACTGAAACATCATCAGGAACCACTATTCTGGAAACTGCTGAAAATGTGATATGCACAGCAAAGGAGCTCATATTTCAGAGTATCTGTGTTGTATGTACTTTTCCAAAACATCCTTTAAAGACCAATCTGTCCTCCATCTGTCTCCTTGGTGAGATTTGTATATAAAAGTCTCTTGGGAACATAAATAGTGATAACTAGCTAAAGGGGATTTTAAATATTAATTATTATCTGTATAACATTTTAAGGTTCGAAATGCTTTTCCTATCTACGCAACATTTAAACCTCTTAAAAGTGGCTTTTATTATCCCTATTACATACGGGGGAACTGAGGCTCAGAAAAGCAAAGCATTTAGCTCAGCTTCTAATATAGATATTAGGAGATGGAATTGACTCAGAATATGAGCTCTATTCATGACACATCAATGCGTCTCACAAATCATTTTTAGAAAATAAACAACCTCTCATTTATTATGCAATATGTAGTGCCATGTGGAACTAAAGCTTCTGAGTTTGCTCATGCTGGATTTGGTACCACCTGTGTAAGGTGGAATGCAGATAATTGCCCTTCATTTACGACACCTGGGATAGGCTCTGTGCATGCCACTTTGTCATTCACTAAAATTCAAAAGGGTGAAAATATTAGATTTGACTTAAATGTTTATTTATCTGGCCTTTCGACATACTCTAGCCTACTGCTGAGAATGAGAAATGAATCAGAAATTAGGAACCACAATTGTCTGTGTCTTCCTTCTCTGACGTCTGCTATTGGACAAACACAGAGGTCTACACTGACTCTACCCTATTTTCCCAGAATTAGAGGCAGTTACAGTCTCCCTTTCCTGCATGGCTTTAGCACCTTATTCACAATGTTCTCACAATATATTCCATGGTCTATGATGATTTTGAGGTACATACTATAATTCTCCACTGTATTGTGCCCCCTCTGAGACGAGGACTGTTTATCGTCTAAATAGTACAGCACCTGGCACATAGTACAGGTTAACGGACCTTCACTGAATGAGTGAGGAAGACATAGAGATATTTGCCACGTGAATGAACTCAGACTCATGGAACATTTGCTCTAAAGCATCCCCATGTGGCAGGGATCCGTCAGCCTGGAGAGGTGTGCTGGCTAGATCAACTACCTAATCCATTTCTGGCCTGAAGAAAATGTCCTGGAGTTAGTAAAAATAATATTCCTATTCATTTAAATTTCCTTTTTCATGTCACTGAGGGGCTTTGTTTATAGATATAGTGCTACCTTTTCATTAACTAGAGAGTACACACACTTCCTTATTCTAACAGTGAGGATGGGCTAAATCAAACCATTCATATTCTCTCACCTTTCCCCTAGTAACCAGCTGTGTATTTTTAGATTGACAGCCCTGGAGTAAGAGTGTAATCTGGGGTCAGCATGCAAGAGATGATGAGGATAAAGGGAGCTCTAGCTAAATCAGGCCTAAGAAAAGTGGAACCCCTGTTACTGATCAGCACTGAACGAAAAGGTTCTCATCGTGATGACCTAAGATGAGCTGGTCTTTGGTCTTCAGTGTTCGGAGCAAGACTAGTATCTTATTGACAAAGCTTACACTCAGAGTTATTAAGTGGGACAGTTCTGCTCTTCTGACTCCATAGCCCTTTACTAGCACTTCTATAGTATTTGCTGCTTCCAAAATACTTTTACACGTATTTTCTTAATTATCCTTATGGAAGAAATATAACATAGCTTTTACTAATTTATTGTATAGGTTTTGAGTCAGATAGGCCTGGGCTAGAATCCTGACTTCCATGTACTTGCCATACAACCTTGGGCAAAGCCTAACCTCTCTGAGCCCCAGTTACCATCTCTGTAATGAAGAGATAATAATAGTATCTATCTCAAGGGTTGTTAAGATTAAATAAGATAATGTACATGTTTGGTCAAGTGCCTGGCCTATAATAAAAGACAGGTGTAAATGATGTAAATATTATACTTATCATTTGGAAGACAACTCTCTGCTTCCCCAACCCTAGAAAACTGTTCTGATAAGCAAACAAAGGAAGACCTCCTGAATTAAATGCTTACTCTGCACCAGGTCTTAAGGATGTTGGCTCAGAGTCCTGGCAGTCTCTATTTAGTCATAGTTCCCACTGAGACTTGAGTCAGCCTCCTGTCTCTGTCAGGACCAAGCCTGCAGTTTCTCATCACATGACTCGTTCCTCTAACCTTCTCCTCTATCTCATACTGCCTGGCCCTGGCCCCAGGCAAGACATGATACAGGCCATTGGAGCAAGATGTTTCATAAAGTCAGCCAGGAAGACAGCTTTTCTTAGAGAGGCTTTTTTTTTGGAAAAGAAATTCCTCCTTTCAAGTAAAATAACACTGACTGGAATCACTGGACTATGCCAGCGACATCAGGGCATCGTTAAAAGAAAAGTCTTGACTAAGCAATGTTTATAATTTCAGAGTTGTTTGGAGTTTATGGTATAATTTATGCCATGTGTTCTATCATTAACAGTTTTTAAGAGTGACCTATTTTTTTTTTTTTTTTATTCAACTGAGCTCTTATGACACGGCATCTCCCATAATAAGGAAGACACACTCTTTCATTGAACTGGGAGGTTTCCTTTGGAAACCATTATTTGTTGGTTAGCATTTCCCTTCAACCATCTAACTGGCTGGAGACAATAAAAACAACCTAAAGAGCTAAGGGTTCAATCTCAGGGTCTACTTGCTCAGAATCTGTGTTGTAAGCGTTCTGTCCTAGGACAGGCTGGTTTGCTGGTAGGAGCCTGCCTTGATTCGTGTTTAAGAACCAGCAACACCTCTGGGCTGAGAGCATCAGAAGAATCTTTCAAGAAAGCGTTCGGCAGCAACAAGGCAGAGTTGCTTTATGTAGCGTGTAAGGGAAGCCAAAGCTATGAAGAGCTGAGTTCTGACTCCTATCACAGAGCTGCCAGAAGTATATTGTTGAGCACACCACAAACACAGACCCTTGAAAAAACTCGGTTCCTTCTCAGAGATCTGATTGTATGTAATACAGGCCATGCAGAATGAGTAAGTCACTAAGGAACAATGAACTAATTGAATATCGAATGCAGCTTTAAAAAAATCTATCAACTCTTTGAAAACAACACACACACACACACACACACACACACACACACACACACACAAACCTTACCACTGCATTTCACAGGAGAGAAATAAAACTTGAAATGCTACCTCTGTAACATCAGTGAAACCATGATTAAGGCTACATACAAGGTGGAACTATGATAGAAGGAAGGTATTTGTCCCTGATTTATTTCCGTGTTAATGCTTCATATCCATGATATAGCATGATCTTAGTAACTACCAATAGCCCCAACACTTCATGTGCTGCCTCTGATGCCTTCCCAGCTCACAGAGGAACTGTAGGAATGAGTAATGTGGCTTTGGGAATCCTATGACAAATATTGGGGATTGGGAGTATATCAAGGATGCAAGATAACAAACATCTAAACCCACACATCCATCCCTTGAGTCATGCTCAGCGCCTCCCTCCTTTACACCCAGTTGGTTGCTAAAGTCTATCTGCCTCCTAGAAAATCCTTAAAATCTGACCCCTTTGGCCTTTCTGGGAGTAGCTGTCATGGTCTCTTGCTCAGTATTCTAACAGCCTCCTTTCTAAGCTCTTTTACTTCCCTTTTGTCATCTTCTATTCTACGACTCTGTAATGACCCTCCAAAAACACAAATCAGCTAATCCCTGACAATCTCCAATGTCCTGTTATTGACCACAGGATAGAGTTCAAACTCCTTCCAAGAGCCTTGGATGGTATGGGAATCTGTCTGGGTTCTGTCATTGATTGGCATTTGCCCTTAATCTTTCTGAGCCTCAGCCTCCTCATTCATAAACAAGGATAAAAATAGTACTGGCCTCACAAGGCTGTCATAGGGGTTCAATGAGATAAGGTATGTAAAAAGTCTTAGATTGTGTCAGACAGAAATGTTAAATGAATGCTGTTATCTCTGCACCCAGCCCTTACATGAAATAACGCAGTTCCTGGAATAGGCTATGATGTTTAGCATCTCAGTGACTTAGTGCCTGTTGTTTTTGTTAATTGGTTTATTGATTATTCATTCATCAGATATTTATTGAATATGTACACATCTCTGGCCTCTGTATCAACAATTTATTGAGTGCCAAAGATAAAACAATGAACAAGATAGGATAGGTACTAGCTCTCTTGAAGTAGGCATTCCAGAAGTGAAAATCTGGACAATAACATATTTTTATAAATAATTCAATATTTTAATGCACTTAATATTTAATACTAAATAAACAAATATCAAATATCAAATATAGTTTTGTGCTTGAAAACAGTAAGGCCAATGGGACTGAGTGGCAGGCTGAACTACCCTTTTTTGGTTAATCAGAGTAGGGCTCTCTGAGACAATGACAAAAAGGAGCCTGGAGGTTCTGAAGTCACTATAGCCCAAGAAATGATGATTTATCAAAGTGAATGCCAAATATACACATAAATTCTGGAGTGGTATTTTTTACAAATAGAGTTTGCTAATTCATTTGAGATTCTTCGTGATCTTTATGTAAAATGCCCAAAACACTATCAGATGAATTATGAAAATCTAGCAATATACTACTAGAAATCAACTATTTGGTGTTCTTATTTTTATTTGTGTAGATTCTTTACTCAGATGTTACAGTTTGTAGGAGAGTATATAGGAAAAAACTTCACCTCTTCTAATTATAGGTATGAGTAGAGGTTAAATAATTATATTTATGTAACTATTTAATTTTAATTATTTAATGTGACACTTATTGAAATTTTACTATTAGACACTGGGCTAGGAGCTTCATAATTATAATTTAAAATCACAAAACAATCCTAGAGGATAAGTGTTATCAGCCCCAGACAGAAACTGTGGAAGGAAGACGGAACAGTAATTAGAGAGAAACATGTGTGGGAAGTTTTAATAAACACTGGAGAAATGAAGCCTAAAGAGGTGAATGGCTGATATTTCTAATAGACTTGATTGTGAAATCTAGGCAAGTATGCAGATTTCACCTCTATCCATGAGAATTCAGTTAGTAAAACTAATTCTAGTATGAAATGGAAAATCTTAGTTTGGCACCAGATCTAGAGACTGCTCTACAGCTTCCCACAATATAATGGCTACTACTATTGAATGCCTCCATGTAGATTTGGTCTTTGCAGCTTGTCTGCCTGCGGGTACTATGGTAAGGACAAACTCCAGATGCATTGTTTTTTAAGTTCTTTAAAATGAATGAAAGAGACTGAAATCAGAAGCCAAACACTCACTAGAATAATGCTGTTCTTAGAAGGCACTTTGATATAAATTATTTTCAGGCAGAAACTCGGTTCTTTTTCCGTGCTTCCCATGCACGTGAGATATCATGCCAGGCCTGCACTTTCCAGGGTCGAGCCATCAGCTACACTGAATTGGCCCTTGCCTGCATGAAACTGCTACTTGTGTTGCCTTTCTCCTGAAGGTGGTCCCTGAACTGCTGCTGTTACCTGTCATGACACTTTAGCAATATACTCCTATACTTTCGTGGCATAACGGACAACAGCAGGGAGTAAATATCAAGCTGGAGAGTGAAACGTGACTCAGTATGATTGCCTTTCAGATCCTAAATAGAAGAGTAAATTATTTATATGCTCTGCTATCAAGACTCTAATTCTAATATTCATCACCTTGGCTAGGTCTCAATTTCCAACTGCTAAATGAAAGGGCACTGAGTATCACCCTATATTTGTATACAAGTATTTGTGTGTGCCACTGTATTTGCCATCAAAATTCTATTTATACTTTATAATCACATACATTGCTCAGTTTAATTTATATGTAAAGATTGCCTGCTTTGAAATAAGAAAGCTAATGATTTTGTTTGAACTAAATCATGCAGTTTAGAAAAATTTCCAAGAGAGTCAGTAATCCAGTGTACTTTTAATTTCGTCTAATGTTACCTACCTTAATTTACATTTGTTCTTCAATGTGGTTTAGTTAAATATAAAACAAAACTTTTATCTGAGATACCATCTTTCATGTAAGGCCTTAATGATTCCATGAAAGAAAAAAAAGCAACAAAGAAACCTCAACAACAGCCCATCAAATATTTAAATCAAAAGATTACAGACAAAAAAAAAATAGAAGATATTCTATTTAATAAATTGCATTGGCCAGGTTAGGGGAGAGTCCTAGTTTATCCAATGTATACAAATGCAGAGTCATCCCTAAGCCAAAAAAAAAATTGTTGTTTTAAGATTAGTTAGCTATCATTAAATAATGTTGCTTGATAGAATAATTCTTAGAGAATGATTTTTTTATGAACCAAAATTCTTAGAGAATAAAGGAATTTTATTTTACAACATAATATTTTTTAAATGTCCATTTTAATGAAACAGCTAAAGATAAGTCTTTTATTTTCTTTATTTCCAAAGAATCTACAGTAGGACCTACACACCAATTGGACAGAAGAAAATAGTGGCTACATTAGAAATAGATTTGCAAAAAAAACAAAGAACAGTTGATACTCTGCTTCCTCAAATGATTTGCATATAATAATTGCATAAAAAAAATTCAGGGTTCTATCATATCTAAGGTCTGAAGTAATTGTCAGATATGTAGGACTGAGGATGCAGTGAAAGTGAATCCACCTCAAAGGAAAATGTTGAGCAACACTGGAGCCCAGTTATGAACTTGACAAGACTTAAGGAAATAAGAAACCTCTTAAGTCAGATAGTTTCTGCACTAGTAGCAATGTTCCTGTGCTGGATTTTTATAGACTTCTGAAAGACATAAATCGTTGACTTCTTTTCAAGCCATTAATACTTTGTACAAACAGGGTGACAGCATTGTATTGAATCTACACTGTAGTTCTGTGATACACTTCCTGGTCTAGAAAAGTTCCGAAGACCCTCTGTCTCTAGAAACTGATTTCTTACCAGTGTTCAATCAAATTTTCCTGAAGAGTGAAAAGGAAACAGTGAAAGCCTATTATATTCTAGGCACTGTTAGATGTATCATCTCATCTAATCTTCCCAGCAACCTTGTGAAGTATCATTTTCTTCATTTTATAGATGAGAAACTTCAGTCTCAGAGACGTTAATTAACGAAGGTTACAGAGGTAAATTAGTGACAGAGTCACAATTTAAATAAAGTCTGGCTCTTACAAAACAACATGTGATTTCCTAAGATGAAACCTTTATTTTTAATTTGCTAGATTTTTTTTATTTATATACTTAATCTACTTTTAAAAAGAAGATACACCTGAAATGTGACTATTTATTATACGTATGAGAAGATGCTGATGTTGGCATATATCTCTTGATCCTACTCTGCTCCTGGTAGCAATGCATCAGAGAGAACTTCCAGAACATACTGGCAATTCCCAAAGAGTGGGTCTGAGACTCTCTATTTCCCATGTATCTCTAGGGACTGGTCAGGTTCAGTTTATTCGCTGTGGATTCAGGTGAGAGCAAAAGAACCAGCCACAGGAAAGATTCACCTTGCTTGTAGCCTAAAACAGAGATTATGGCTGCCATGTCTCAGTTCAAATACTAGAGAGGCATGTCTGCTCCCTAACTGCTCAGTGCTGTTAATAAGAACCACATCTAAAAGGAAAGGACAAAGAAAAGGCAAACATAAGTGTTTATTAAAAATATACCAGAAATATATACACAAAAAGAAAACAGAGCCACAATGTAACATGAAACTAAACAGTGATTCAGGAAGAAAGGGGGTATTATGAAATGACAAAGGGTATCATACACAAAGATATAACATATTTTTGTGCCAAACAACATTAGTGCCAAAGAAACTCTACTTTGTAACCCAATAATAATACTGAAAATAAAGACAACTTTAGAAACATAGTAACATATGTATATATCTGATAGATATACAAATACATTTTCTTTCAATTATGATATTTGATTGTATATTTGGCTACAAATAACCTTAACACATTATACAAAACAGAAAATTTTTCCAGGTATAATCTTCTGATTATAATCCAGTAAAACTTGAAATCATCAATAAAAAGAGTAGTAAAAACTTAACTATTGAAAACTAAGAAACACTCTAAATAATGCCAAACCAAAGTAAAAGCAAACTATTTAGAAAGTAACAAAAGACCAGTTCATATTAAAATATATGAGTTATGGTTAAGGCTAAATTCAGATAAAAATGTATTCCTTTAGCACTTTTATTATTAAAAATAAAGATAAATTAAATGGTTTAAAATTAGAAAAAGAATGCCAAAATGAAACAAAATAAAGCAGGAGACAAATAAATAAAGATAAAAGATTAAACTAGTGAAAAAAATAAAAACAAAAAAAATTTTTAATTAAAAACTGAAAAGACCCAATAAATCTCATTAAAAAGTAGACAAAACAAAAATATATGGGATTAGCAATGAGAAAGATACCATAGACATGGAATAGATTACAAGAACTGTAAGTTATGCGGGACCATATGATAATCAACTTGAAAATTGGGTAGAATTATGTGATTCTTCTGTAAGAATATCAAGTATCAAAATTGGCCCAAGAAAAGGTGAAAAAAACCTACTCAAGCAGATATAACTATATACTAGATTGGAAAGATAATTAAAGATCTCTCAGAAGAAAAAGAAGATATGCCATAGTAGAAAGTATCAAAGATCAGAAGTTTTCCAACTGGTTTCTACTTAATCCTTAAAAACAGGTAATATCAATATTATTTGTGTTGTTCCAAGCCACAGAAAAGTTGGTAAACTCCCTGATTCGTTTTAGGGAGCTAGCATAACTGTCATCTTAAAACCTGATAAGGACAGTACAAATCATAGGTAGTGTTATTGAAAAATGAACTTAAATCTATAAAAAGGATCAATGGGAACCATATTAGCAACAAACATGTAAGAATAAAATCAAGATTCCGCTAGCTAAGTGCTCCCGTGGTGCCAAGAAAAGTTAGGTGGGAGCACTCCACAGTGTCTGGGTAGGAAATCCTTGGGTCAAGCCAGGAGATGCTACCTCAGTGAATACTAGAATGTGTTGCTGAGATGAAAAGAAGAAGCCAGGCTTTGTTAGGAAGATAGCAGTTGTCAGTAGAAAAGTTCAATTCATGTAAAGGCTTACTGACCTATTGTTTTTATCTCAGCTAAAACTTATTGACAACTGAGTAATGTGTCAGGCATTGGTCTGAGCAATTTTGCATTATTTTCTAATTTAATCCCTACCTTATCCCCATGAAGTAGATACTATTATTATCTCAGTTTGAAAATGAGGAAGCAAGACTTTCCAGTGTCATATAGCAAGGAAGTACCAAGAGTCAGGATTTGAATCTTGATGTAAAACATCCTGAACCTCTCTGTGTATGCTTTCCCTAAACCCATCCCACTGGCCTTCTCATCCCCACCATCTCTGTATATGCTGCTCCTTTTGCCTGGAACAGTTTACCAAAATAATATATATAGTGCTGGTAACAATAATAAAGATTAGTATTAAAATAATGGCTGCCATTGGGTGATGACTATGTTCCAGGCACTGTGCTAACCATGCCATGTGCATTGTCTCATCAAATCCTCCTAACAATCCTATGAGGTAGTTATTATAAATCCATCATTTAACAAAATATGATGAACTATTTGTCCCAAAGGCACAGTGGCAGGATTGGGAGAGCAGTGATTGACACAGATTGGTTCAAATCAGTGTTCTGAAAGAAAATGTCTTGGTAGGCAGCAACATGTTTTATCAACTTAAAATATTTCTTAACAAAAGTAAAAAAAAGAAAAACCTCGATTTCTAAGATTACATTTTTAAATATAGCTTTCCTACCATTAAACAGTTGTTAATCAAGCTAAAAGAAGCTGTTGAAAAGTCTTGGCGGAGTAAAATTAAAAATACTTTTCATGTAGCCAAGAAGATATGTGAATCAATTAATCATAAAAGAAAACTGCTTAGAAAATGAGAGACATCCATCTTATCTGACTTCATCAGTTACTTCCTCGCATAATTTCAATACCTTCGGGTAAAGTGAGAAACTACTAATACAGGAGAAAACAACATTACATATTAACTACCTGACACTCCAAATATATAATTTCCTGCATTCCACGGATTCGATAAACTGGTCCAAGGAAAGAAATCGCTAAATAAATACTTCTTGATCCAAGACAATGTTACTGCATCTTAACTGTAATGTTATTTTCAATAAATTTAGGGAAAAGGCACAAAGATTTTAATTCTACACAGCAAAAGGAAGACATAAAACCCCTTCCACTTACATGGCTTATTGATATTTAGTTTGAATGAAGAAACCTATCCTTACAGCTAAACAAAAGTCTCTTTTAAAAAAATCTGTAACAAGACTAAAAAAGAAAGTTATAAAAGACATTTTGATTTCAATAGCAAAATTTCGAATATGGCTTATATATTAGATTTCTCTATCACAATAATGTTATTATAGTTATTCAGAAGAATGTCTTTGTTCTTAAGTGACACATACTGAAGTATTTTGGGGTACAGTGCCATAATGTCTACTTCTTTCAAGTGGTTCAGTAACAACAGAAGGGGAGGATATAGCAAAATACTTAAAATTGGTGACTTTATGTAAAAGGCATATGGGTTCTATTGTACCAATTTTTCAACTTTTCTGAAGGATTATAATATTCTAAATAAAAAGAATAAGATTACAGAAAATTATCTGCCTTTGTATCTTGTATCTCAGTAGCGGACACACAAGTCATCGAAATGCTTTTATTTTCCTATGTTCCTATCTAAAATTTTCCTTGGATGAATGTAATCCCTAACATTAATTAAGATCTATCAATGTGCCAGGAAAGACTGTTATAAATAGATATAATGGCCCAATTTTGAAAACTCAAACAAATGCAATTTCTTTTTAAGCTGTAGTTCAAAAATACTTAAGAAACAATGCAGAATCTTGGTCTCTTAAGTGACTTGGAGGAATAACTGGAACATTTTTGGAGTGGCTGCATAATTCTGATCATGAATTCTTGTCTTTCATCTTCTTTCCTTTCCATCATCTTTCCAGGCAACATGTGACATTCCCAAGACTGGAGAACAGTGGTATTACTCTAAGCATGTGGGGCTCCCCATTGACCCTTATTGATTGAGGCCAGGAAGCCTAATAGGGGTAAAAGCTCCCAAAAATTTAGTGTAGGGTGGGAAGTGGGAGGAACTTCCCACCTAAAGAGAGGGTTGAAGTCATCAAGATTTTTTAAAGTTTTCTTGGCAATTTTTTTATGGAGCCAATGTGAGAGCCAGTGCTCTAGAGACTTGTTTCTGCATGGTCTGTACACCAGTAGTATCGGCATCACCAGAAACCTTGTGAGAAATAGAGAATCTTAGACCCCACCCTAGACCCACTGAATTAGAAACTGATTGTTAACAAGATTCCTGGGTAATTCAAATGCACATTGCAGGTTTAATATACCAGTGACTACAGGGATCCAATACTTTGATGGTAGTTTACATCCTTAACCTATAGCCAGGCTGTGATAAAATATGATTTTGCCCTCAAAGAACTGTACCTTAAAACCAGATAAGAAAAGCCTTTTCCGGACAAGGATCCTTTCTAGTTTCTCTCAGTAATTGCAGAGTCTAGCACCACAGATAGTGAGTATACCATAAATGCTTTCGATCATTCCAGTAAAAATAAGAGTGCTTTGAAATTAAGAACCATATTTTATTAAAGGACTATATGGCTCTCATGGTGTAAATAAAATACACCAGGCCTTCTTTGAAAGTTTAGGGAATATCAATAAAGAGAATAACACTACTGGCTTTCTGGTAAGCACTTGGCAATCTGTGGACTTTAAGCACACAAATATACTTCATATCCCCCCATTATCACCACAGCTACTGAGTGCCCAGTTATTTCTTTTATCCAAATACATTAAGAAGGCCTGTCAATTTTTACTGCCTCATTCTTCTGTGTTTACAATTGTAGACTGTAAATTAAAAATGAACCAAAGAAAAAAAATTTCTGAACTTATTTCTAGAGAAAAGGCAATGAAAGGTAAGATTAATTAGGGAATACATTTATCAATAGCAAACAAGTGATTTTTTTCCAGCATAGATGACTCAACAATTCAACTAATATTGAAGATATGCTACATGACTAAAAGCTTTCCAAGAGTGGTTGTAAATGTGATCCTGAAAATTTTGTGCATTTTGCTTCTTTGACTCCGCTGTTGTCATTGCACCAGTACAGTGTTCTGAAATGTTTTCTTCACAGTGAATTTGATACATACATAACCAAATTAATTATTTTTCCCAGCTTGACTTCTCTAGCAAAAACAAGAATTTCACATGCCAACTCATAGTATGTCTTTATTAAAAATAAATAATAGTTGTCATTTAGTGAAAGCTTAATATATGTCAGGCACTGTGTTAAGTATTTTCATGCTTTGTTTTATTCAGCTTTCAAATAACCCTATGATACATATGTATCATCAATCCCATTTTTCAGAAGAGGAAACTGGGGCATAGAAAGCTCAATTTAGTTGCTCTAAATCAGCCAACAGGGACCAAGCTCTTCTCTAATACTTCTCAGTTACCAAGAGTCAGAAAGGTTTTTCTCAGTAACAGCTCTTCACTTGTGCTAGAATTTTGTGAAACATGCAGGGTGGCAGTCGCCTGGTTTATGGGGCTTTTGCACTTTCAGCTCATCTCAACTTGAGCAGTAGGAATACCATGTTGGCAGGATTTCAACAGAAAGTGGCAGTACTTGGCACCAAGACTCCTTAAAATGCCAAGAATTTCCAGGAAGGAGCCAGCCTCCTACTTATGGACTTTTCTTCTTAACTCCTCACACCTCTTGGTCCTCTGAGAAGAGGAAGGAATGCAAGAAAAGTTGCAGAAATTAATAATTTATTAGGATAAGTCTCTGAACCCACACCTTCAACAACAAAAATCCTGATTTAATGTATTGCTTCGGGTGTATATAATAATTGCTTATTCCCAGAAATAGTATATGTTTTGCCTAAGACTTAAAAATATTATAATTTTTTTAATGTATAGGAGGTTTAGGTCTTCCTGGTTTTTTAAATGGCAGAATCCTCTACATTTCCAAAGTCAGTTATGAGGGCAAAGTGTCTATCAAATGAATAACCAGAAGTATTATTTATCACAAATAGAACAGAAACACTCCTTGAAAGGCAATCATATTTGAATTATTAGAGAAACTTCATGATCTCCGTGTCTGGATAAACGTTATATGAGCCTAACATTTAACATGCACATAGTAATGGAACACAGAAATGCCCTCTAATATCCCCTTCGAGAAAGAAATCATCTGGCGGCATGCCCCACAGTTTATTGAGCAACTGTCTGACTTTCATATATGCACAGCTTTAGGCAACAATATGTCTGCGTATATTCATGTGACCAGTGAACTTCAACAGATGTCTATAATGAACTGAAAAATACATAGTAAATCAAATCAAATTAAATACCTATGGAAAATTTTATTTCAAGCCAACCAAATTGCATGCAGGAATAGATAAACTCTGTAAGATTAAAAAAATTAATAAAACATTTTTTACTAACCTATGTCCCTTTAAAATGTAAAATCAGTAAAACTGACATTAGTTTTTAAACTTCAGTTACCCTCAATATACCAAGATCAAAAGTGGAAAACTCATTCAGAGACTGAAACCACCACTGCTGCAGGAGTTGTGAGCAAACTGAGATTTCTATCCTCCTGAGAGGCTGCTGGTGTAAAATACAGGATTTTGAAAGTCTTTTCACCTAAAGAATTAATTGCATTTCCAGGAAGAATGTGCTTAGTTGAATGAGATGACAATAAACAACTGCCTTCAGTTGGCACAAACTTTGGCGGTTCTTTTTCCACACTTTTCATCTTAGATATTATCCTGAGTTCAGCATGTTTGTGTGTCAAATGTTGTCATCCACTGGGAGCTAGGAGAATTCAATTTTGGCTTAACGCCATATGTACATATATCAGAAGAATTCTTCAAGTTAAATACCAATATGAAGTCTGAAAGTCAGCATTTGTTCCCCAAATGTCCACATTGTCCATATGCATTTACTCAAATCTTTATCTTTCTTAAATTTTGAAAGAAAAGTGATAAAGTTCTGCCATGTCACAATATTGCAAAGCCAAAATTAATAAAGTAGATAGCACACTTAGATGAAAGAATTTGGGAACATCATGATTAAGAACATAAGCTCTGTGGATAGACCTTCACAGTCACTTAAGCCTTCTGTATCTCTGGTTTTACCTGATCGGTGAAGTGATCTGCAATTATACTTACCTCATAGTGTTGTTATGAGATTATATAAGATAATGTATGCCGAATACTTAGTGCACAGTCTGACTCATAGTAGTAAATGCAGTGTTATCAAAATATTCTTGATAATTTTAATTATAGAAAATAAATGCTCATTTTAAGTTGTTGTTGTTATGTGCAGTGCAAAGGCCTTGAAAGTCTTGGAAACTAGAAGACTTCTTGCCTTACTCTCACCTCACCCCATGAATGATATAAACTTAAAAGGCTGGGATTCTACAGGACTCCCAATATCTATTGCAATTGCAATCCAATGTTTGTGACTTAGTTTGTAAACTTTAACCCTGCTTCTAAAACATGGGTGTAGAGTACCTTTAATGAGAAACAGAGGATTGTACTAGAGGGTGTTTTCTCAGAAATTTAACAGATGTTCAATGCCAAATCAGTGTAGCCCAAACCTGGTGCAACAGAAAAATTTCACCCAACTGTTAGGCCGATCCGAATTATAATCAAGTTGGTTCTGAAAATCAGAATCAAGATTTCAAAGACACACCGATTAGAGTCAAACTGTCAAAATTCACAAGATCAAAAAAACTGCAATGTTTTATATATCATTGCAGTTTTTTGATCTTGTGAATTTTGATAGTTTGTTCAAACATTTGCCTTGCTATCATATATCCCATTTGGCAATAGCTTTTTGTTGTTGTTGTTAGATCCAATAAAAACCCTATTCATTAGATTTTGAAGCACTTAAATATGACTGCTTTGAATGTTTTTTAACCACAGCTGGTGCCAATGTGTTAATAAAAAGTCATTCAGGAAAGCAAGTCCAAGAATATGGTTGACACTGATATTCTCTCCAGACCAGGTGTGTCAATCAAATGTCAAGCTACGGTGCCAGTTCTGGTGAATAATTAATAAAGATTTGGACATTTAGCACTTGGGAGCATGGAACTGAATAAAAAAAATTAAACACTATTTTAGAAACTTACCATGTGCTCTCTTCTACTGGTTTCTATTGCTGAGACTACAGGATAAATGGTTTTGTTCTGTCTCCTCTCCTCTACCTGACATCAAAAAAAAAATGAAATAATGCTATTTTCTAATTTGTTTAGTATTATACAACTTACAAAGTACTTTCATATACATTGCTCATTTAATCTTCATATGCACATGAAATGGAGTTTGTAAAACTAGCAAGGAAAATATTAATATTGTAAGAGCTAAGAAAGGTAAAGTGATTGATGAGAAAGTCAGAGATAAACAATAAACCTAGAACTTCCTCTTGAAGTATCCCAACTGTCAGAGCACCAACAAAGAAATGAACACTCTGAGACTCATCAAACATCTGGAGATCTTTGGCTCATACTACTAGTGGTGAGACCAGCTCCAGAGATACCAAGGAACAAGATTTGTGTTTGAATGGGGTCCAGAAGTCCACTCCTCTTGTTAAGATCAGTGGACTGTGGGCTGGTTCTTAGAACCTGAAGAGGAGAGCAGATATACATTCTGGGGGTATAGTGTTAAATTACAATGGTATATTATAGTAGATGAAACTGAGAATATCTCTAATTGCATCCAACAGAGTGAATAATGCTGATAATGTCAACTCAAAAAAAAAAAAAGTTCAGCATCTGCCTTTGCTTATATGCGGCTAGATATCAAATACTTCCAAACCATATGAGGATTTAACATGGATTTGATGATAGTGTATAGCTGCTTTTTGATTTCTTGATTTCATTTTTTGCATGTTGGAAAGAGAACATGAAAGGCCAAACGAATTATTGCCAGAAAAAAACTGTTTTAGTCCATCTTTCTCTTCAAAACACTGGATTTATGAGATCAATCTTATTTTATTAAGTTTAAAATCTCCTGATGTTTTTACTTATTTTTGCTTAAAGCAGATATATATCTGGATATCTACAAATTATTCTCATAACCTCACCAATAAATGACTTAGTACATGATAGAAACGTAGATTTATTTATAAAATATCTGATCAATGTCGCAATTATTAGATTCCTGCACAATAGAAAAAGAATCCTGAGATCAAGTAGGAACAGGGCTGCATATACTCAGTAGTCCCTCTTTATTTCTTTAACACATCCAAAGGCAGCAGGGAGAAACAAGAAACAAAAATTCAAACTTATATTTGGTGGAAGCAGGAGCTCAGACTCCAAAATATTTGTAAACACTGCCAAAAGCAACTGAGCTTGCAAAGGATCCCCCTGGGGGGAAATAAAGTAAAGCTTAGAGAAGAGAGAATCCAGAAGTTACAAATATCAGAAATTAAAAAAACAAACAAATAAAAATACTTTGTGACATTGAGACACATTCTGAGAGGTAGAAGTTAACTTTCTTATCAGAAGCAGAAAGTATAAGAATGGAGGTGAGCTGAATATCGATAAGCAGCAGCCCCCTGAACCTGGTTCATTCAGAGAAAGAGGAATCAGAGATAGCTAAATTAAAAAACCATACAGATAAGCCATATTTGCAGAAAGTTTATTGTCCACTAAGGAGAGGAGAGTCATTGTTTTGTGAAAACCCATCTAGTATGGGAAGTTGTCCTGGCCTCTTCCCACCTCAGGAAACTGGCAAAGAGCTGATATATGAAAATTCAATACATTCAATGAGGAATGTATCTTTGTGTGATACAAAACTTTGAATGTATCTTGTATGAATCAAAATTCAATAATTCGATGAAGAAAATTCAATAAATTCAATAAGTAGCATAGCATTAATATAAAAATACTATAAAAATAGGAATAAAGCAGCAAAACTTATTAACAGATGAAAACACCAGAGCAATATGACCATAGAATATATAAGACTGTGAATAAAAAAGTTTGCTATAAAATAATAAAAACAACCTCCTCTATAAGAAAAAGTCAAAAATCAGAAATGTCAGATCTTAAGAAGGAAATGTTCAGACAGAGGATATGAAGCATGAGCTATGAGAACTGAGGAAAGAAACAGAGGAAAAAAATAAAACCATCACAGAAATTAAAATAAGAATTTAAAAAGCTCAAGGCAACACATTATGGAAAACAATAAAAAATATAGAGGATAAAATGAGAACAGCAAATACAATAAAATAAAAATAAAGAAAAAAAATATTACAGAGACAATGAGAGCTTTAGATGACAGGTATAAGAGGATATTCAGCTGGAATTCCTAAGAAGAAAATCTAAACAATGGAACAGAACAAATATTTAAAGACATAATTCAAACAAACTCTATATAATGTAACCACAGAGTGAGTCAGGGTGATTTTACCCAAGAGTCAACACGGAGACATAATGTAGTATATTTACCTGTCTTCAATGATTTAAAAAAAAGAAAAAAGAAAAAAGAACACTTTGAGCAGACAAAAAGTTCAAGTATGTTAGAAAGAATCAGGGTGATCTTAGATTTCTCGTGAGCAATATTTGTCACCAGAAAATATAGCAAAATCTAGAAATACTCAAGGAATGAAAGTAAGAGTTGAGAATTTAACATCTAACCAAATAGGGTTTAAATTTACAAGCTACAGACAGCAGATTACAACATGTGAGGATTTAGGGAACATTTGCATCCCTTCTTGAGTAAACTTCTACAGACAAAGGACTGGCAGCGAGCTTTAATATTCTTTAATATATGTAACTGTAGAACTAAGGATAAAATGAATGTGATTAGACTGACATAAGAGAATATAAACATTGCATGTCTTAACAAGGTAGAAATTATAACTAACAAAAACTGGAAAAAATGGGAAAGAAAGTGGGAAGAAGAGTAAACAGATTCCCTCACATATAGTATCTGGAGTAAAAGGATATCATTTAAAGATGACATGTTAAATAATATTTGTATAACCATTTCACAATACAAAAGTAAATTCTAAAGATAGGTGAGAAAGACAAGTTAGGAAAAGGAGAAAAATAGAAAAGATTTTATCATTTCTTATATAAGGAAACTCATATAGTTTCTAAAGATATGAAGAACTAAGGATATTAAGAAGCTATAATTGCAAAAGTCATAAAACAAAACTACAAACCTTTTTTAACATCAGTTGATTACAAACAGAAAGCAAAATGAAAACAAACAAACAAAGCCGATACCTCTTGGAATTAAAAAAAAAAAAACTGAAATAGAAGAGGAAAGTTCAAAACTAAAATTGTAGAATATCTAAAACAAATAACTACACATGCTAGAGCAATGCTGAGAGGAAAATTCATAGCCTTAAATACTTCTATTATAAACATAAAAGACTGAAAATAAGTGAACTGGGCACTCAAGAAGTTAGAAAAGAAACAAAACAAAAGGAAGGGAGGCCAAAGGAAGGAATCAATAAAGATAAAAACAGAACTTAAGAAGCTGAAAAACAAAAACTGAAAGCCAGTGCTTTGAAAAGTCAATTAAGTACATAAACTATTAGCTAACTTAGTCAAGAAATGTACTAATAAAGTAAGTGATAAAGGGGAGAAATAATCACAAAAGTTTTTTGTTTTTTTTTTTAAGACATCATCTTACTAAATTGTACTATTTTGTTAGGAATGAAAATAGCAAAACTGACCCTAGAAAAAATAAAATCTAAAGAGCACAATTGCCATCAAAGAAACAGGGAAATTCATCAAAGAGCTTCTGCTGACTCTTGTCCATTTTTCCCAGCCAAAATACCAAGTAGAAATGATTTCTCAGGGGGATTCTATCAGACCTTCAAAAAACAGATATTTTCAATGTTATTTAAACCATTTTAGAGTATAGAAAAAGAATTTCAGGTTCATTTCTGAAGCAAACAAGATACTTATGGTAAAATCTGACAAAACACAGAAAAACTATCTCCAATCTCATGTATGAATATTAAAGAAAACTCCCAAATAAATCCAGCAGCACATTAAAAAAGTTATACATCATTTCCAAGTAAGATTTATTGCGAGTCTTCAAAGGAGGTTCAATATTAGAAAATATATCGATCTGTTTATATAATCTATCAATCAGTAGGCATAAGTTGAAAAATAGGATCATTTATATATATTTGCTAAAAAGGCATTTGACCAAATTCAAGATCCATTCTTGACAAATTCATAACAGGAAAGTATTTATTAATGGATCGTTCTTTAAATATTAAATATTTTTTTCAGCCCCAAATCAGTATTATGTTTAAGGGGTTTCACAAAAGCATCCCCATCTAGAAACAAGACAAGAATGTCCTATCAGCATTATTTGTCAACATTGTACCAGTAGTACTAGCAATGCAACTACACAAGAGAAAGAAGTTAGAGATGTGAAAATTAAAAGGGAGATAAAAGTATCACTATATGCAGATCATATAATAACGCACCTAGAAAGCCCAAGGAAGTCAACTGAAAACTACTACAAACAAAAAATTCGGTAAATGAGAAGGTACAAAATATACAAAATTTTTCATATATTAAATCAATATTAATAGAAAATATAACAAGAATAAAGATCTCATTTCAGGTAAAATGTCTAAAGGAAATGTTCAAGGCCTAGTAGAAAAAAGTATCAAAACATTCTTTGAAAGACAAAAGAAAGTCTTGAACAAATGGAAAGGTATTTTGGGTAGGGAGACTCAACATCATAAAGATGTCAATCTTCCCTAAGTTAATTTATAAATTTAATGCTATTTCAGTTAAAATAAACCTACAGTTTTTTTTTCAGAACTAGACCAAGTAATTTTAAAATTTATATGAAAATATAAACTAAAAATTTAGAAAATCTCTTCAAAGGAGAGTACTAAAGGAAAACTTTCTTAGATCAAGCCTTAGTAATTAATAAAGTATACTACTGACACATGAATAAGTAAACAGGACAATGCAATAGAATATATAGTCAGAAACAGACCTAAATACATATGGAGATTTAGTATATAATAAATGTGATATCTTAAATTAGTAAGAAAAGAAGCACTATCAATATATCACCTGGAACAACCAGAAGCCATGTGGAGAAAAAAATATGGCTTTATCTATACCTTTCATAATAATTCAAGATAAATCCCAAATGAGCTAGAAATTTAATCTATAGATACAAACACATAAGAACAAAACAACATTTTTAAATTATTCACTGAAACACTGAAGCAACATATTGGCAACAATCTACTCACCAATAAGGGCCAGGTTAAATGCATTAATAATATCTCTATGAAATAAAACACTATGATTTTGTAAAAAAAAAAAAAAAAAAGTTTTATATCAATATATCAAAAGACCTCTAAGCTATATTAAACAAAAAAAAAAAGCAAGGAGCATTAAAGCATGCATACTATGATATTATCTGTATTTAAAGGGGGAAAAATATAAACGACTAATTATTCAAAAAGTTAATATTTTAAATGGAAAATTCCTATTCTAATTGTAATGAAAGGATCAAATAGGAAAGTCTGTAAACAATTTTCCAACTAGTAGAGATAAATTTATCTTACTAGTAAACTTGTCCATAATTTTTTTTGTAGATAAATATTACTTTAAGAAAATGCATTCCTGATCTTTGCAGCCAAATTTCTGTGTTATATACATACTTATGTATCTCCTGTACTTCTTGGAGCACTTCCCATAATTATATAATCAACTCACAGTAAATTGTTCAGTATACATCTTCCATCCTAGAACGTAAGCATCACAAGGGCAGCAGCCAGGACTGTCATGTTTATTTCTGTATTTTATAGTGTTGACACATAGCAGGTGAACTCACTAGATTAAATGAAGGGGCCGATATATTTTACAATCTAGATGTTTTATTTTTATTTTATTCAGAGTCAGAAAAACCATGAACATCTAGCTGCTTCATTGTTATTTAGATGGAGGGGCTAAGATGCTTTCAAACATTTCTGCTGCTTGTTGTTCTTGCAGGTACCCTTGCTTTGGGAGAAAGAGTTAGAGTAAATGCCTACTTGCAAGGGTCCTCTGAGGTTTCAAAAGCTTGATGATGTCCTCTTGAAAAACAAAAATGGTATTTTCTCCATTATTGTTCTCTCCTTCTTTTACTGAGAGAATTCCGCACTCCCACCAAGTTTTGGCTAGGCTAACAGCCTCTGCAGTTGGCAATTATATTTCCATGTTCCCTAGAATCTTGGTGAGGCTTTGAGTCGGTTTCAGCTACTAGGTTTTAGCAGCAGCTTCTGCTTCATGTCCTTCAAAATGAAGTTGTTTCCCTTCCATGTTTTCTTTTTTTCCTTCTCACAGCCTGGAACGTGGATACAGTGCAGTGCAGTTGAATACAACTGGAGCAAACATGTTAGAGGCAGAGAGAAAAGCCAAATGGAACAGATGGCAGAGTTGCCTCACTGGCCTGGGTCCCTAGATGACTCTGTGGAGCATAGCCCAACTAGCACATAGCACAGCCCATCTTGAGCTGTAGTATGAGAAAGAAACTTCTAAAATATTTAAGTCACTGTCCTTGGAGATACTCTTTTACAGCAGTTAAGCATATTCCCGAATCATGGCAAAAATTACTGGTGGGGTTCTTAGTTGCATAGTCTGTTATGCAGAGAACAAAATCCATTCTAGTTAGTTTAAGAAGAAAGGGATTTATTACAGCCTAATTAAGTAGTTTATAAAACTTTTTGGAAGGCCATGGAAACAATCTTGGATTATACACCGTCAAAAGCAACCTAGCCAGAAAAAGATATGCAACACACTATACACTTATTTCAGTTGCCAGTACCCCATACAGAGTACTCACAAATATCACCTGTTTCCTTGGTTCTATGCTGACATGCTGAATTGTGAGCAATGAGCATGGGAGCTGCCCACAAAGCTAGACTGAGTCATGTCTCTTGGGGCCATGCCAAGGTGGGCTCCAACTGTAATGTGTTGATATTACTTCTCTTTCCTTTCTGGCATTAATGTCTCCTATAAAGAAGCTTTCATTTCAGTCTATTCAAGTGTTCTGTGCTTTCATTTGTTCTCAGTAATATCACTAAATGGAACATTTCTCCTTAAGGAGTTCCTAGAAATGTGATCTTTCAAAATTTTCCTTAATAGGTTTAGCATAATAAAATGCTTTAAACAGTGGGTATAATTTTCAGAAACAGAAGAGTCATCCTGTCACAGTTCTGAGCCTAATTCTAGAACTGTCCTTGAAAGGAAAAAATTTATGGTCAAAAAACAAGTTTAAGTTATAAAGTTGGCAAGTAGTCAAAATAGATCAACATTCAATTATTAACATTCTGAGCCAGACATGAATTGACTAGAAAACAGATCTTGAAACCATAAAGATTAATACTTATTCTTTCTTTTCTGTCAATTTAAATCCCAAAAGCACTATAGGAAACCAAAGAAATGAGAATATTCATAAAGGAAAGTGATTGGAGTGAAGCTGTCTATTTTACTTTTAATGCTGGGATATTCTTTCACATTTTTCTAATGTTTTCCTTAGTTTGAATCCAATGTTTTCTGTAATTTTTATGACTTTCTTCAAAGGCACTTCATTGTGAGTCAGCAAGGTAGGCCACCTTCATAGATTTTTCCAAAACTGATAATTACCTCTTCAGTATTTAAAACATTTTTTATCTTATTTTTGTCAAAAATCTTTCAAAATTCTTACCTACCTTATTAAACAAAAGGTGCTGTCTTCAGTTATCTCCACAAATACTCATTGCTAGACAATGGTTTGCACACTGAATTTCTAACAACTTTTCAAAGTTCTTTTTTCCTCCTATAGTCAGTTTTCACTGGTATTCCATTAACTATATTGATGTCACCTCCCCTTTTCAAATGTATTCTTTGTAACTTATCAAGCTTAATTGAAGTTGTGTGTTAAGTAAAATCAAGCAGGCTCTGAAAGAGGATTTGCAAATTCACCTAGGAAGTAGGGAATTTAGCTGGAGTGCTGTGGCTTTGTCAAAGCTATTTCAGCATGCTTTTAAAAAAAATCTCTGGGTGAATATCCTTAATTGCTACGACTTATATCCAACATCTAAAAAGGTTCTCTCTCTCTCTCTCTCTCTCTCTCTCTCTCTCTCTCTCTCTCTCTCTCTCGTGTATGTGTGTTTTACAACCAATAATATGACAGACATTTATACAAAAGAAACAACATAAACTTCATGAAGGTAGGACTGTTCACTTCACAAGGGCCTGTTTTGTGCTCTAAAACATTTGATGAATGAATAAATGTACCTGGTTCCTGCCAAACTTATTTCTCCTGTTCTTGTCTCTGTACCTGGAATGCCCTTTTCCATTTTTGCTGAATGTGTGAATGTGTGTTAATTCTTCAAGACTGGTTCTGGGTCAATTTGCCAAAACCCAATTACAGAAAGCCAACTTTCCACAAGGTCAATTTGCCAAATTTTCTTGTTCCTTTGAACTATTTATAAAGTTTACAATAATTCACATTGGATGGGATAGTTTTAATAGCTTTAAAAATTTTATGTAAACTTTTAGTTGACTAGTTTTCATTTTGTTTTCATAACAGCATTTTAAGGAATGTTTGTATCTACCCAAATTCCTGCTGCTGCAGCTGGAAAGGGCTGAGACAGACAAAGGCGGCTTCTACTAGAAGCAAGATAAAGAGGAAGGTTAGTTAGAGGCATGATAAAGAGGAAGCACACACTGCTTCCCAGAGAAAGGCAAGATGTGGTCATAAGAAAAAGGATACATTCATTGAACATATACCCACAAAGAATATATTCTCAAATATAATAACTTTTTATAAACATATTCTTATAAATAAGAAGCTGACCCCGGTTTCTTTCTTTGTTCCCCATCCATTTTGCCCCATTCATTTCTCCTTATCTCTTGGACCCCTTTCTCCCTGGGACAGCTGTGTTGAAGTGTTGTGTGCTGACTCTGTCCCCTGTCTCTCCCCAAGTAGTCATTCCACCCCTGCTCCTTCTAATGCCAGCAGCAAAAAGCTAAGGCAGAGAAAAACCTATTATGTAGATGAAATGAAAAGTAGCCTACCAAAACTAAGCAGTGAAAAGAAACAAGTAAATTCACAGAAGAAATTATTTAGTGAATTGGACTCATTTCCTCCAGGAACTCACTCACATGGCTATTTTTCTATAAATTCTTCTCTGACTTTCCTTGGCCGAATTTGTGGGTCCCATTACATCCTGTTCACATCTTCATTACATCACTTAGAAATGATGTAAAGATAGAAGCATTCTATCCTACTTATTTGACTTCATAAGTAGTTCAATTTCTAGACTTTTTATTCATTCAATAACTGCTCAATCCTCAAAAACTTCCTCATTAAACAGACATTTACTGAGGGGTTGGAGGTGGGGGGCAAAATGGGTGAAGGGGGTCAAAAGGTACAAACTTCTAGGTATAAAATAAATGTCATAGGGATATAATGTACAGTATGGTGACTATAGTTAACAATACTGTATTGCATATTTAAAAGTTGCTAAGAAAGTAGATCTTAAAAGTTCTTATCACAAGAAAAAAACTATGTAACTATGTATGGTGAGAGATGCTACCTAGACTTATTGGGGTTATCATTTCATAACATATGCAAATATCAAATAATTATGTTGTATACCTGAAATTTTAAAACAAAACAGAGATATTTGCTATGAGCTACATGCTGAAGAGTAGCAGAGATGCTAGAGATTAAGATTAAATAAATTCAGATCCCAGTCCAGAGATCAGAGTCTGGAGGAGACAGACCACGTCTTAGATATCTTTATATTCACCCTGTCCCATTTGCATTGTGGCTGGCATACAGTCTGTGCTAAGAAATGCTAAGCATATTAGAGGCATGTTGCCACTGAAAGAACTAGAGCTACAAGTACCAAGTACAATCACAGGTGTTATAACTAACATTTCAAACAACATCAGAAAAATAGTTCAACTCCAAGAGACTTTATGAGGTGGCTCTGAAAGCTACATTTTCTAATTTGCCAAAATATTTAACAAAAAGTACAAACAAAATGTTTAGTGAGATACATGGTATTCAGAATATCATGACAAGGAAAAATGATGGGATAGTCCTTATATTTAAAGTTTGAATCCTGAAACAAGGTAACCAATGTTTCATTTACACTTCAGCAATAAAAATTCAATAACTATGCTCAAGGTCAGTTAGGATATGTTAAATTATATGTTACATGTAAACTCGTTGAAAAAAATGAATTGATTCTGTCATAATCTATTTCAAAGTATAACTTATCCGTCCTTGAGTGCTAAAAATTAAACAGCACTGAATCTGACTAGATTCAAGATCTTATAGCTTGTACATAGATGATCAAAAAATGCAGAAACACATGAATTTTTAGAAGGTTCAATAACTTACACAAAATGGCCAGAATAAAATTTAATCCAAAAACTCAAGACTTTTGAAGACTTTATCTAAATTAGTCTGGATAATTAAAAATAAATTATGTTGTCAGATATTCCCCAAAACAATTCTCTTTTAAAATAAACTTCTTTAGAAACCTAGGTTTATGATTTCTAGTCAAAAAGAAAGTAGGTCCTTTGACTCTCCATCTCCATGTTCTGCTCAGCGGTAGTAGGTAATAAATAGGTTTGAGTTTTAGCACATTTCAGACAGCATGCATATTGGGCTGAATTATGTCTCTCTCTCCCAAAAGAAATCCATATCCTAATCCCTGGAACCTATGAATGTTACCTTATATGGCCAAAAAGGACTTTAAGTTATAATTAAGTTATAAATTTTGAGATGGAATGATTATCCTGGATTATCCGGCTGAATAACCTTTACCGTACTTATAATTTATAGTTATATTACAGTTACACTTTGTCAACATAACTATTTAATTTAGAAGCACAATGGCTTAAGATAAATCCTGCAGCCAAATTGATGTGAAAGGCAAGATTACCTCGATAATAAAAGTCAACATTCTCTGTTATACCTTTCCTGAATGAACTAGGATTCCCTTATTGCCTACTTTGGCTCAAGGGCCAGAATATGCCTTTTAGGCTATCACAATCAATTACTCACACAGTTGCCTCATGGATTCCCATTACGTAACTTATATGCTCTGAGTTATAACTAGATCTAATTCAGGACCTGTCAGACCTGTCAGGCCCCTTGCAAGACATTTGATCCTGTCCAAAACATCTACAGAAACATTTGGTTCATGCCAAAAGGTCCTTGATATTTAAAGCCTGCTCTTCTGCAAAATTTGAACTCTGACCCACTTGCCTAACTCCAAGTGCCATTTATCAGCTAGGCTACCTAGGCAAGAAGGGATATTATTGGCAATTCAGCCACAACACAATTATTGGACCAAGAAATCATGATAGTATTTTTTTATGTATTAATCCAGTAAACCAAAAGTATAAATGCACATTATGGGCTATTTGAACCCAGGGACATTTTCTCAGTGTGGATGTGTTTGACAGGAACAAATATCAAGGACTTTTTGATGTGAAACAAATGTCTCCATAGACATTTTGGACAGGACCAAATGACCATTAATCATCAGGCTAGACTTTCATAATGCAGTCCCTGAACAGAATACATAAGGATGGAGATTCCAAAGACCTCTTTTATCCTAATAAAAGATTTTTAGAGTAAGCCCTCCACCCCACACTACTTCTTTGATAGCCAGATTAAGTTCTGAGAGGTGCAGCTTTGCTTTCTGAATTGCTCGGATGATCTGATCACCCAACAAATTCTCAGCTGTCCTCACCATCACCTAATTCATATTTTGTTTTCTGTCAAATCTCAGATAAAGCTTTAACTTTTTATTTTTGTGATTAAGAGATATTTTTATACACACATGCCGAAGCCTTTTTAATTAAAATCTTTTGGTGGAAATACTTTTCCTTTCCATTTTGGAGATGGTGAGAAGTATATGAAAAGTTTGATTCTGCTCAGGGCATTCCTGTTTTAAATAAAACTAATTTTTCCATAAAATATGCTGTGATTTGCCCACTCTTAATACACTTCAGCCAGACATGTTCCTTTGAAATTAATTCCAGTTTGTGAAATTCAAAAGGTGAAGACTAGAAGAAATGTAACTTCACATTGGTGGTTTCTGTGGGCTGGGTAAATATTATTAATGTTTCCATAATGGCACAGTAAGTAATTTAATTCACTAAGCACAGTGGACATATGGTACCATGTTTGCATTAGCTATGCCCAGTACATGAAAAGAAATATAATCCACATAGCTTTCAAAAAAATTTTTACTAACCCACTGCTTTTTAATATGAATTTGTCACTAGTAGTGAAAATCTTCAGTTAATATGAACTATGACAAGAGAACATACCATTAGATGTACAGGTTAATAACTGTAGCATATAAAATATAGGTGAGTAGCAATTCAATTCTACAAATACTGTGATCTTACTATGTGATAGGCTCTGTATCCTGAACTGGGGATAGAGTGAATGAGCCAGATCCAGCCCCTGCCCATGGAACCTAACGTACAAAGAGGTATACCACTCTTGCCAGATTCACGATGTGGGTGATTGTGGCAGATAAAGCAGGTTGTCTTATTCAACATCCATTCCAACTTCATTCCTGTACTGCAGTGCCTTTCTGTAGTACTTAGGTTGGAAAGCCAAAAACTACACTTCCCAGACTCCCTAGAGTTTAGGATCTCCTTAGAGTTTAAGATGTGATTTGGATTACACAAATCAGATGCACTTAACAAAGAATTGGCTTCACACCAAATCAAGTGGAAACCGGGCTGGCTATAGAACTTGTGGGCCCAAGTACAAAATGAAAACTTGAGGCCCCTGTACAGAGAGTAGGAAGAAACTTTTTCCTTCCTTCTGTGGTCTTTCCCACAACTTGTCAGGGTGATTTTTGTTAGTTTGCTATTTAACGTTGCACTCCCAGGACTGGGAACACTCAGATATGAATGCAGACACTCACCGGCACCCAGGGCCTCTGCCCGCGACTCAGAACACCTGCGGCCCGCTGGCTGTAGTTTCCTCTGGCACCTGCAGCAGGACGGAGCCCTCCAGAAGTCTAGTCAGGCATCTCGCCCAAGGCCTGCCACCAAACCCACGGAGGATGTGCGACCCCCTGAGTTAACTGCCACCTTCCCATTCAGAAGCCCCAGGCACCTGGACGGACAGAGGTGATTGGCTTACCCCGCACCATCTCACTCCCTAACACTGTGTTCAGCTGCCAGCCCGGGCCGAGGACTCCTCCTCCCTGACCTTCCCGCGGTGTCCCCGGGCGCATGCGCCTGACTAATGATGCGTGCGATCCTCCTAGAACTCACCCCCAGGCCTCCACGGTGGCCAGGAAGGCCGTGGTCACTGGGCAGTTGCAGGGAAAGGGAGGGCTGGGGCCCCAAAGGACTTCGTTTACAAAACACAAACTTAAAGATAAATGTTAAGAATTTTGAGATTGCAAGCGCAGAGCATTAAACTTTGAGTGGCTCACTTCCAAGCATGGGACCTTAAATGACTGCACAGTTTGCATGCTCATGAAACTGGTCCTGAGTGGAAAGAAAGAGTGAGAGGCTTTCATTTTATGCCTGCGGATTGTAGCAATGGCATCAAGGTTCACTTGTCAGCAGTTTCCTGCAAATATGTCAAGAAGACACTGTTAGGTTCTTGGCCATGCAGAAGCTGTGTGATTTTGGAAATTGGGAATTGTTCCTAGAAGCTCAGCCTAGAGCCTGTTCTTATAGCCCTTTTAGTAGTTTTGTAAACCATCTAATAGCTGGTAATAATTCCCTTAGCCCACCCAGAAGGGTTCCGTTGCAAACAACAGAAACCACAGTGGATACAGTAAGTGGTATAATTCTCTCTTGGAGAGGTATGAAATAGGAAGATTCCAGAAGTAAACTGACTGTGGTGGTGGCCACTGTTCAGACACAAAAGAAAGCATTTCACATTGCAGAAAGTAATTCAGTGTTAGAAGAAAAACCAATTATACTACAGGAGAGGTGTCATAAAAATGAATAATTGTATCATTCTTCACTGTTTTTTATATTACAAGAGCTGGGGAGGACTGTCAAAGCAGAGCAGTGATATGGTTTGAAAGAGGGGAATAGAAGTAAATTGTGTCCTTGCTCAGAAAAAAGTAGGAATTGTCCCCATGACATGGTAGAAAAAACACGAGCTTTAAATTTAAGTAAATGTACCTTGGGTAAGTAAATTAACTTCTTTAAGACTCGAGTTCCTCATACTATCCTTCCAGTGTAGAGATAATATGTAAAAAGAACCTAGAATAATATCTGATACACAGTAGATATTCAAAGTTTGTTACTAGGAATATTAGGGTGGCTTTCCCAGGTCAACCCTGCATCTGGGTACATCACCCAAGCAGAACTCTAATAAAGTGATACCACCCCAATCTCTATGGGATTCCTTGGCGCCCATCTCTTATCCTCCCACCTATCCATCTAACAATCTAGTCCACCCTCACATCCATCCATGTATCCTTTCTCCCTTATAAAACTGGAATTGTCGTAAGAGTTGGAATTCAATATTCAGAAGCCTTGAGATTGTCTAGTAGTCACTCATGAACTAGAGAAGGGATTTACTCCAAAATAAAGTGAGTTTAAAAAATGTATGAAAATTTCTCCTCAAAAAAGTTCCATCAACTTTATAACAATCTCAGGGATGCTAAAGAGCTCTGTATGTTTGGTGGAGAAGGGGGACAGTGGGAGGTGGGACCTCATGTCAGCTCCATCCACCATATTGAATATTGATGAGAAATCTTTCTGTACCTTTGCATGTGCTATTTCCTCAGCTTGGAATTCCTTTCCCTGGTTGATTTGAAAAATTTAAGGTCTATTTTATATTACTACTCTCTTTGAATCTTCTAGCACCCCCAGATAGCTAATCACCCCCTCCTCATTGCCAACATTGTATCTTGTTCACACCTCTGTATAGCACTTCCTATAGTAAATTACAAGTATTTGTTTATATAGCCATATATTTGAGATTTAAACATATACATATACATATATACTTACATATATATATATATATATATATATATATATATATATATTTTTTTTTTAATCTAATACCTAGCTCATTTGGACACATTGGGGGTCTTGATACTTACTGAACTAATCTCAAGCTTTCAGAGCAAGCCCACTCCCAACTCTACCCCATGTTGACTCATTTTGAGGTCCCCCTCTTCAGTTATAATCAGCAGCTCCACCCACTTTTCCCTCCTACCAGAGTGCCTGTGAACCCAGCTTGCTGTGTAGGGCAACAATGCCTCACCCAAATCTCATCCACCCATTCCCATGTCTCTGTTCTGTCCTGTACTTTCTCAGATATGTCCTGGCATTTAAAAGCATGAGCAGAGGAAGATGAGGATTTGTGTGTGTGTGTGTGGTGTGTGTGTGTGTGTGTGGTGTGTGTGTGTGTGTGTGTGTGTGTGTGTGTGTGTGTGTGAGAGAGAGAGAGAGAGAGAGAGAGAGAGAGAGAGAGAGAGAGAGAGAGAGATTTGGAATGTTTAAGGAAGAACAGCATAGTCTACAATAACAGCCACAGCACGAAGTAGTAAGAGAGTGGTTCAAGTGTGTAATATATTGAGCTCTATCATGCTCCAGGCTCAGATGATATGTAAAGGGTAGAGAAACCAACAAGGCAGATGTCCCTTCTCCTTTTGGACTATGCGTTCCACTATTCTATACACAATAAATGAATAAATAAATAATGTAATTGCTACTCATAAGTGTGACAAAGGAATACAATAAGGAGATAAGAAGATGAAGATGTTGCCTAGAATAGTAAGCAATCTAATATTATTATAATCTATAATCAATAATCTATATTCAATCCAATATTACTGCTATATGCCATCTTGTAAATACTACCTGTGTATAATTTCATTTAATCCTTACAACAACCCTAGACAATAGGTACGATTATTTCCTCGGTCATAGATGAGAAACCGAAAAACAGAGAAGTTAAGTGATGTTCCCAAGTCCACAGATAATGTATTATTCAAGAAATGCTCCCTTGAGAATAGATATCTGAGGAATGAGAATGAATGAGCCGTGTGAGAACTGGGGGAAAGAATCCCAGTCTATAGGAAGAACAGGTACAAAAGCCTGGAAATTGGCAAGAGTTTGGGAGATTCGAAGATTAGAAAAGAGGCTAGTGGGGCTAGATGACAGGGAGTGAGGCGGGCAGAGTGCAGGAGATACGGCTGGGGTTGGGGAAGGCACAAGATCACATGGGCTGGCAGGTCAAATGAGAAGATATCTGGCGAAGCCCAAGTGGCTTGAGCAGTTGCAGTGTAGCCGTGGTGGCAGAAGGCAGGCTTAGTGGGTTGAGGAGAGAATGGAGGTGTGGAATTAAAAAGAAATATTCATAAGTGCCTAGGGAAGCCTAATTTTAGAAATAAGGAAGAGAATGAGAAGTTTAAGGCAGGGGAGTGGAGAGATGAACTTCTGAGCAAGATCTGAATGGGCATAGAAGGGCTAGCATTCAAGTACAGTGGAGGGGTCAGGTTCAGATCCCTAATCTGACAGTGTGACAGGAGTGTGACAGTAGTGATAAAGGATGAGTTGGATACATATAAGCTCATAGGTGGAATGAAAAAAGCTGGATCATTCTCACATCATTTTCCTGTTATCTTTGTGAAGCAGGTTCTCCAAACACTGCGTCCCACTCACCTATTGAATATTCATGTCTAAACTTTACTGGAATTAAGGCTGAGTCTGCCCACTCTCAAATCAGGCTCTTTATCCAATCACTCCTCCTGGCTCCTTCCCTGCTGACCAAAAGATGTTCAATACAACCTAATGCTTTGTGCCTGTATTTTCTTGAGACTTGGGAGTTTCTAAACTATTAAAATGACAGTAACACATGCTCAAAAATTAAAAATAATGCATGAGAATTTATCTGTTTATCAAGGAACTTTGTGGCAAATGGCTCACTATATATGCAAACCTCACAACATGGAATGACCCAAAAGGAATTTCATAGTGCCATTATCAAGGAAAATATTTCTACAGAGGATGGAGAGAAATCTTATGAACAGTCCACTCTGGTCACATTGATACTGTCAACCTATATTTCACGTAGATCTAATAGTATCATAGATTCTGATGGAGATAAAACTCCACTGGTACAAATCATTAGTGAACGTGTTCAATAAAGCTCTTATGATGAAATGACATGTTCATTCTACAACACTCGCCCACAGCTTATTCATCTCCCTTGAAACGATTGTTAATGTTTTTGTTTCTCTCCATTAATATTAAAGATAATAATGACAATCCATGTAGAAAAAGGACAAGTTACTTGCATTACTCAAAATGAGTTTTACATAACAATTTACTCTGTTTTGGAAGTAAATTCTTTCTATGAAAAGGCTGGAATTGCAGACTTAAAACAATTATAAAAAAACTTTCTCAAACTCTCAGCTATATGATGAATAAGATCAGAGGACCTAAGTATAATATGATGATTATAGTTGATAACATTATATTGTGTAATTGAAATTTGCTAAGAGAGTAGAACCTAAATGTTCTCACCAAAAAAATAAAAGAAAAAAAGATAAACACGTTAGGTGATGGAAGCATTAATTAACTAGATGGGAGAAATTCTTTTATAGTGTACACATAAATCAAATCATCATGATGTGTACTTTAAATATCTTACAATTTTGTCAATTATTCCTCAATAAAACTAATGTAAACAAAAATAGAGGTAAATGATTTCCATGCATCTTTCTCCCTCCCCTCCCTACTGCCCATTTTTTTTTTCTTGAAAGCAAAGCTCTATTGGGCAGGAAAGACTATGCACTCTGAATCCCAAGAAAAATTATATCATGTTCAGAAAAATTTTAGAGTTAAGTATATTATACTATATTATCCAAAAATCATATAGGACAATTATAGTATTTTTCTGATTATCTGAAAACTCTAGATATTCTATCGATCAAATTATTCTTCAGTCATAACAAATAAAAACACTTTACTAGTCTAAAATATGAACAAACAGACTGAGAACTGGGTGGGACAGTTATGGAGAAAATATACAAAAAGTTAAAAAGAAAGCAGTAAGAAGCTCCAACAAAACAGTTCACATTTTTCTAACAATGCTACTATTCGTTTGATCAATGTCTCCCATCATTCCCTCTTCAAGATATATCAAGAAAAACAAAACAAGCATTGCAGGTCTATCTAATTCTCTTAAGTATCAGCTAGGGAGGCAAGAGGTTAAATGGCCTCACTTATACAGTGATTCTACATATTAGAATCACCTAGGAAGCTTTTAAGAAATTCCGATAAACTAATTTTTAAGAGCTTTCTAGATAATTCTAATATACAGAAAGGGCATTTTTAATAAGAGAAAGAAGGAAAAAAAGCTAGAATAGCATGGAAAACCTCACATAAGTTACTGAACCTCTTTAAGCTCAGTTTTCTCATGTGTTAATTGAATATGTTAATCTATATAAACATTTAGTTTGGTGCTGGTATATAGTAAAGACTTAATAAATATTAGTTATTATTGTTTTGCTGATGTTAATATATTTTTGAAAAATCATTTTATTTGTTAGCAAGTGGAGTTTCTCCAAGCCAGGCAGTAATATATAAGAGCAAAGATACTGCTAGGAGCAAAATTCGTCATTTAAATTCCAGCTTGGCCACTTACTATTTAATTTGACATTGAGCA
Organism: Eidolon dupreanum; assembly: GCA_028627145.1. Taxonomy (NCBI): domain Eukaryota; kingdom Metazoa; phylum Chordata; class Mammalia; order Chiroptera; family Pteropodidae; genus Eidolon; species Eidolon dupreanum. The sequence goes on from CM053502.1 coordinate 55,314,532, forward strand.
GTAAGCCATTTGATCTGAGTCTCAGCTTTCTTATCTATTAAATGTGAATAACACCTGTCTCTCAGGTTGTGAAGATTAAAAGATACTACGTATGCTAAGGTTTAATTTTCAAAAAAGTAAAATCACGACTCTTATACAAATATTAGATGGACGTGTATTAAAGATTTTATTGAACTCTTTAATTATTGAGGGAACCAATAAGATGGTAGGAGATGGCCAAAGGAGATTTTGACGTACAAGGCTTTATAATCTACCAGTCAAAATTCAGTTGCATGGCATAACAGGAATTATTAGCATTGCCATTAGTTTTCCACAATTTAACAGCTACTATCCCTACAGAACTGTAAAATCATATAGCCAATAGAAAGTCAATTAAAGGTGCACTTTCTGGAATTAGATAGTCACCTGAGGGCCTGCTAGACAATGACCAGGACTTTGCAGGATGACACCAGTAATCTTTGCCAATTTCCAAACACTGACATACAGATAAATCACACAGCAGAAGATACCTGCCATGTAGTAAATACTGATTAAATGGTGGCTCCAGTTCTTGTTATTCTTGGGTAACGTGATCATTTACCTAGACAACTCAAGCAAATCAACTAAATGTATTGACAAATTTATCATTACTATGACTGTATGTATTCATGCTTTGCGTTCCTCACTCTACTGTAAACATAGCAATTATAGATTTTTAATATAAAAAAGTCATAGTCATATTCAAAAGCAAGATAATATATAACCTGCAGGAATATGCAGAAGCCGAAGACTCAGGCAGCCCAGAGTTGGACTTGTGTGGGATGGCAGAGCAAGGTGTCCTGCCTAAAGCTGGTAGCAAGGACAATGTTACCCTTTGCAAGCTCAAAAGCTGGATATCCTACCTGTAGTTAATAAGAGACAAGAGCCCTAAGCCACCAAGATCACGCCCAGGGCTAGAGATGGTAAAAGGAGAGATGGTGGTGCCAATCAAAAAATTGATAGACAAGGAGGCTTCAAGTGCAGGAGGATGGAAAAGCCCACATAAGATTAAAATTTCAAAGAAAAGAAGGAAAATTGACCCTAAGAAAGACAACAAATAAACTTAACCACCAGAGATTAATAATTAATAGAGACTATGATGCCGTCATTAAATGTGGAATAACGACATGAATAAACATGTTAAGGAAAGAAAACATTTCAAGGGAATGTAAATGTTTTAAAGACTGGTCTGCCCCTTGACCATTTGTTCTTAACTCCAATTCCACCCTTCAATGCCCTCCCTCTTAGGTAAACACGCCTTCCCTTTTCTGCTTCTCCAATCCTTCCACTCTTCTGTACCACATTCTCTCTATTGGTTCCGACTGCCTGAGTGGACACTGATTGATAGAGCTGTCTACACCAGCAGAATAGGGATGACATTCAGCACTCTCATATATCTTGATAAGTCAGGGAAGCAATTAAGGAATTGTGAATGCCAGCAGGAACTGATGTGTTATGTTAACAAAGCAAACCGCTTACACATTAGAGATCAATAGAAAGGAGGCCAGTTTTCTCTGATTAGTAGGATCACAGGTGATTTTCATGTAGTGAGAGAATCACAAATGCTGGAATTCATCCTAACCAGGCTCAAATCCCAGCTCTGGCACATCCTGGGATGTAGCCTTGGGCAGAATTTTTAACCACCCTGCCTCAGTTTCTCTAAAGGCAAAATGGTTGTAATAATATTTCAAAAAGATATTCGAAGAAAAAAAAGTTAATGAAGTTAAGGAACATAGAAGAGAACATGGTATATAGTACTATATAAGTGGTTTTTAGAAATTATTTAAAAAATTTTATTTTCTAATTTTAATAAAGGATATATATTATAATTTACCAGAAAACATGTCATAAATAAAAAGAAATATGTGACATTCTATAAAAAATATGAATTATCTTAGTTATTGTTAAGTTCATAATTTTTATAATGTCACAAGGCTTTAAAAGCCACATCCTTTTTGTCACACAAACCTACAAGCATGCAAAGGAAGTGGGATCATTGTGGGCTATCTTGGAGACTGGCCAACACAATTTGGTAAATGAAGACCACTGTCATGCTTATTGCCAAATTAATTTTTTCCCAGAGTCAGTAAGGCATAAGAAAGAGTAAGAGGAATCCCAGCAAATGGTGACTTAAGGAAGAGTTTTATTTATTTCATGCCACAAAAAGTCCCAGAATAGAGTCCAAAAATAGTATGGTGGTCAAGGACACCTTCAAGGGCACAGGCTCCTTCTGACTTTCAGCTCTGCTGCCCACAGTGATGACAGTAGCACTGCCAGAGCCCCCTAGTAGAAAGAGACCATATGGCCCCAGCAACTTTCTCATTGGCTAGAATCCCCACATGTAACTTCTAGCTGAAAGGCAGACTGGGAACTTGAGTTTTTAGACATTCTTGACTCTATAGTAGATGAAGGCAAGGAAAAACAGGAAAAACTGTTGATCAAGCACACAGTTTCTGCCATATTTTCTAAGCACAGATTTTGAACACTGCATTTTCCTAATGGTGGATCACGAGGCAATACATTATTGGAGCTACATGATACATAAAAGAAATACAGAGCCTTACACATAACAGATTCTCATTAACTATTTCTTCATTGAATATATTATATAGTATAAGTTTCTCTTCTAAGCATTATTTAGCTTAGAAGATTTTAAACATTAACTTTATACAAATGTTTCCTAAATGACTTTGTATTGTATTTGGGAAAACAGATTTTCCACTACTAGGAAATAAAAAGAGGAAAACAAAGCAATCATTTTATGTGGTTTACTTTTCTCTTAATTTCAGGATCTGTAATACAGACTTTGATCTGTGCATGAAATGCTAAGAACAGCTACACTTCAACACTGTACTTCCTCAGCCACCCCCTATACACCCAAAACTTTTCCCACTACCCTACAGCCCTGTCCTCACATATAAGTTCTTTTCTATCATTGTGCTTCTTGGTTCAGAATCTAATTTTTAAATAACTTAAAAATAAAAGGTAAAAGAGCAAACTAATTAAATATATTCTCTACAGAAAGAAAAATGATTTTATAAGAAACTAACTTCATGAGACAACCCAAAAAACAAACTGCATTCTGAAAATATCATGAAATGCCAACATAGCATTTTTGTACTTTAAAAAAATGTCCTCCACTTTTATGCCAAAATTGACTTTAAAATTGAAGCTGTTAAAAATACACACTTAATTTAGTAGCTTTTAATTCACAGGGCTTTTTCATGGGTGGGGTTGCAAAGTGGTGAGTTGAATTTTGCCACAGAGGAATATACTGCCTCTGTAAAAGTCAGACTTTTTACTAAGAATAGACTTGTGGGCTGCAGGATAATTAAAAAGTGCTTGGCATAATTGAAGTTCTGGTGAGGAAATGATTAAAGTCATGGCTTTCCATGTTGGGTGTATACAAACTTGAATAAAACTTGTTTAAAACTTGAATACTGGAATGTATGGCTTTAAAAGTATTGCATTAAGGTGAAAAACATAAAATACCACTGATACACCATACTTTGATTTTTCAATAGAACTAGAATCATTAAAATCATATATTGATTTCATATGAATAGTTAAACTTGTTATACCTATTAGAAATATAAAATATCTTTTTTTTTAAGTGTAGCTTATGCTCTTACTCAAAACAGGCAATAAAAAAAAATACTGAAAAATGTTTGGTTGCCCATTTCAGCATTAACAAACATTTTCAATATTATTCAGTATTCCTAGCTTTGTGAGTTACTAAAAGGCAAAATTATTGAAAATTAATTCTTGTTTTTTGTAAAAGAACAAGATAACTGCTTCTTTCCTGGACTAAATTATTTAAAGAATTAGTCTTTCTTTTAAAGACTAATATGATTAATCAGCTATTTTCAATGGCTGCTTTGGGGAGTGGAATCTGGGTGAGAAGTAGCTGAAGTAATAGTTTTCATATCATATTCTTCAGTGTCATTTGAAATTGTCTTTAAATAAATATTAAATTATAAAATTAAGTTGAAAACTTTATAAGATCAAAAATCACTGAAAAAACTGAAAAAAAGGTATGAAAAAAGAATTAACTTGACAGAAACTTGAAAAGTAGCTTCACATATGACATGAAGAAGTTTCGAAACAGAAAGATCCAACCTAAACCTAGAATTATCATCTTAAAACCACATAGGAAAACAGAAACAATTACATATGATCTTGTTTCTAGTTTTTTTTACTCTATTCTAAAAATCAAGAAACCCCCAAAATTCCTTCTTATTAAATACGAGTTAACTTGTTAACAAAAAGAAAGACCATCTTCCTCATCTTTTTCACAGTAATTATGAAATCTCATTAACATGCTTTTATTACTAGTCTCAGAGTTCCCAGGCTAGGTATGGACTCCATGAAATCAGCTAAAGATAAAAATATAAATTTAAAATTAAGTTAAAAAATAAAAATATAAGTTATTTTATTACAAATGGCTACTTTAATTTTTAATTTAAAGTAATATTTATATTGCACTACTATAAAACCAATAAATGTTGGAATTTACAATCCCAGACTAAATTATCAAGGACTGGAAAGGGGAGAGGATAGGAAAAGTAAAAACTTCCTTGTCTCATGAAAAGGCATTTAAACAAATTAAAAACTATGAAATAGGCACAATGTATCAGGCAAATATGAAAAAAGAAGTATGTAAAAGTGGCATTAATTATACCATCCAATTATAATTCGAGACAAAAAAATTAAATAGACAAATTTATTTAAATAATATAATTTATAATTAAGACATAAGGCATCAACTTCGTGGCTACTCACAAAGGATTAAAAAGTAAATGGCCTCAGATATCTTTATGAAAAGAGTAGATAATATCCAAATAATAACATAAAATTATGTAGAATAAAAACACTGCATATAGAAGGAAAAATAGGCAGAAACACACATGCAGTGGAAGACGTTAATATACATCAGCATTAATCTATGACAGATAAAATAGACAAAATAAGGAAGATATAAAAAATTAATACTGGTGTAGAAAAAGACTTAAAAAATTCCCAACAGCAGAATTATAAAGACCATATTTTTACTATATTATAAAAATAAAAGCATAAAAACCTTTGAAAACATATATGAAATAAGAAAAATACAAACCAAAAAATGCAAACCAAACCCACATGCTTTACTATTATGGGAAGTAGCCAGATACAAATTGAAAATATTCTAATCTCTCATTAAACTGAATAAAAATAAATCACCGCAATGGGTTAAAATATATATATGTATATATAATATAATATATATAATATAATATATGTCACATATATATACACATATCCAGTTATATAATTCTCTAACTGCTAATAATGAAGTGATTCTGTAACCACACACTTCAATGAATGATTTTGATATTCCCAAGAGAGACATTTTTACTAAAATTAACAAATAATCAAGTCCCCTATCAGATGTTACTGATCAATAGACTGAGAAGAGAGTAAAGCACGGGGTGTATTGTAAGATGAGTTACGGTACATTTAATGTTTAATAATTATTAAGGCAATGGAAGACAATATAAAATAGAGTTTATTAACCCTAGTTCTCAATTTACTTAAGTATTTATATTTATCAGTATAAGTTCTATAGTATTCTTCAAAATCCACATAAAGATATACACATGTGTATAAGAATACACCAAAAAACCCCAACAACTTTATTTGTCACTTGGAGGCAGTTAGGCATTCAGTCATTATCCTAAAAATTGAATCAAGGATTTCGGCTTTCTATATAAGGATAATTAAATAGTTAATAAAGTAAAAATTTTTATAGAAAAGTAGTAATGAATAAATGTAGAATAATAATAGAATTTTAAAATCACTTTAAGATTTCCTAATAAAATAATAGATCTTGGCAATGATCATCAATTCTTTTTAACGAATAAATCAGTCTGACATCAACTGAATCCACCGATCTATTTTAACGTGAATAATACTAGAACAACTAGACATTACATTGCTCTTAATGTGACGTAATTGAAAGTATAAAGCACCACCTATGAAGTATTCTTGCCAAAAAAGATTTAAAACTGAATCCAATAAAGATTTGGAACCTAACTACTGATTTACAGGAAACACAGGAGCTGGAGAAACATATTAAATAATACCATGAGAATATAATCAGCCAAATACAACTGTAAAGAATTCTATATGGCAAATGATCCAATTTATTCCATAAATAAATGTCATGAAAAATAAAGGCAGGGGAACTGTTATAGATGAAAGAGACATGTCCACCAACTACAATATGTGGATTTTGAAGAATACTATAGAACTTATACTGATAGATACAAATACTTAAGTAAATCGAGAACTAGGGTTAATAAACTCTATTTTATATTGTCTCCCATTGCCTAAATAATTATTAAACATTAAATGTACCGTAACCTGTCTTACAATACACCCCGTGCTTTACTCTCTTCTCAGTCTATTAACAGTAACATCTGATAGGAAACTTGATTATTTGTTAGTTTTAGTAAAAATGTCTCTCTTGGGAATCCCAAAATCATTCACTGAAGTATGTGGTTACAGAATCACTTCATTATTAGCAGTTAGAGAATCATAACTGGATCTTTTTGTCTTTAATGGTTTGGGGTTTGCTAATTCATTTCTAAACTATTTAGGATTAGGAAATTGTTGCAGCCTCATAAAGTTTTATTATGGGGGCCACAGCTTTTATCATTTCCCATAGCCTAGCCTCATTAAACATAGTTCTGCTTGGCTAATGTTCACTACTAACATACATACAGAAGTCTATTATTCATAAGGCTCCCATCACCAGCAGCAAACCTGACGACTATAAAACAGCTTAGGGAATCTTGTTGTCCTGGCCATTGCAGTTATCCCAGTCTGAGTATTCACAGTGATTAAAGTGTCCAATTAAAATCTAATGCTAGCAAGAATTAATGTCATAATCATAGGCCACTGCTCTCATTACCTATTTATCATTCCATCAAAGGACATCATAATTGAATCAATTAAACTCTAATGTATGAACACATTCTCTTAATCTTCCATATTATCTCTCAGCTAAGTCTCACAGTAAATTCTCAATTTATTAATTCAACTATTTATATAATAAATAAAACATTTGTTTGTGAATTGGACCTAAGTTTCCATTTTTTATAAACCAAATGATTTTCTGAGAACTGTACAGAGAATCTACATTTATTAGCTGAAAAATATTAAGCAATTTATCCAGACTCAGAATTTTTAAGTTAATAAAATTACAGATAAGCATAAACTCTATCACATATATTTTGCTTCCATCATTTTCCCATTGCAAATGATAATTATATTTTGAAGCCAAACACTAAACTCCATGCAATGTAAATTATGGGTTCCACTGGATGATAAAAAATATGTACTACACAGAAGAGAAACTGGTGGTAAACAGGCTGACAAGACACTAATTTCTGCTTACATATAAGAGATAATGACTAGTCTAGTTGAGCCACACAATAGAGATCGAGACTGAGGAAGGGTATAGGGGTTCTGGTCCACCTACATATTATCTCAGATCAAGGCATGGAGTTAGTACCACTTCTTTCCCCTAGGGTGTGAGAAGATATTCAGAGTCTTTCACAAGAGAAAGGCTAAAACATAAGAGGAAATGCTAGCATAAGATGAATATCTTAAGGTAAAGTTTCCCAACCAGTGCCACTAATGGGTTACAAATATGGAGATACTCATCTCAAACCATAAAGTGATCTAGTCAAGACCTATGATGGCTACAGATCTGGGCCAGAAACTTCTAGCTATAAGCTCCCTTCTCTATTTACTACAGTGTGACATTAAAAATATTATTTTCTGTATGTGTCGTGGTTTTAAAAAGGTAGGAAGCACTGTTGTAGGGAAAGGAAACAGGTCTTAATCATCTTCGCAGTTTCAGCATCTAGCAGCTACGTTTTCTGAAGGGGCAGTTGCTGACGTTGGACATGGCTAAAAGCTGAGAGTTCAGGCTAGATGCCTGGCAGAAGACTGCTTCTGGGGATCAGAGAAACAAGCAGAGCTTTTAGAGGTTGCTGGGAAATACAGGGAAGAAATTGGAGGCTGAGGGTCCCAAATATAGCATGTTTCCTAGTCAAGCTATTTCCTGAATTCTGACGCCTATGTGAGACAATCAGCCAAAATCTTAACTTAAAAATCTGTGAAAAACAAAGAAAAATTACCTGTAGTCAATTAACGCTGAATTACCTGCAGTCCATCAGACTCTCAGTGCCAAGATCAAAAGGGAGATGGCACTGGAAAAGAAGTGACCAGAGGTTGATTGAGTCTTATCTAAACAATAACTCAGGCTCAAATCAGCTAATTGGATTAAGGTGACTAGTCCATCATTATTCAATCTTCCTGGAAAAAAAAAAGTGTAGACCTCTGTCAAAAAATAATCTTCAGCTTCTACAGCCTTTTAGTAGAAGGAAATTTGTAACAACAACAAAAAAAAAATGCTTAATTGATCTATCTAGAAGATGAATCAAAGGAGAGAAAAAAAAACATAAAACAAGTAGATCATTTCTGTCAATTTTTTTTTTTAGATAAATTTTTCCAGCAGACTTATACTACAAAACACTTTAAGGAAGTTTTTTGGACATAAGGAATATTAAAAATGAATATAAAAAAGAAATAGAGTGCAAGAAATAGTTAGAATGAGGGTAAACATAAAACATGTTTTTCCTTATTTTAATCACTTTGAAAGATAATTGTCAAAGCAAAAATAATAACAATGTATTGTGAGGTTTACAGAATATATAGGGGTAAAATCTTACAACAATAGCAAAAAGGCTTGGAGAGAGGCAGTGAAATTAAACCATTGTAAATTTCCTAGACTATATATGAAATGGTATGTTAGTACTTGAAAGCAGACTATAATGACAAAGACGCATATTTCAAACCTTAGAGACATCACTAAAAAATGAAAATAAAAGGAAAATATAACAAGCCAATAGTGAAGATAAAAATTAAATAAAATTATATTTAATTAATCCAAAAAAGGAAGAGATAAAAGGGAATATAAAATGACAAATGAGATAATTAGAAAACAATTAGCAAGATAGATTTAAATTCATTCATATTATTAATTACATTAAATATAAATGTATTTAAAAAGCAGAGATTGTCAGATTTTCTGTAAGAAAATTCTGTTAAATATAAAGGTATAGAAATATTAAAATAAAAGTATTAAAAGTGAAAGTCATAGCATGCAATCATTACTTAGAAGAAAGCTGGAATGGCTCTATTAACATGAAACAAAGTAGACGTTAGAATAAAGAATATTGACCAAAAAATGATCATCCTAAATGTATATTCACCTAAAAATAGAGTTTCAAAATATATAAAACAAAAACTGATAAAACTGAAAGGGAAAATGTACAAATTCCCAATTATAGTTAGGGACTTCAATACTACTTTTTTGGTAACTAAAACAAGTAGACAGAAAATATTAAAGCTATGTTGAAGGACTTGAAAAATACTATCAACTAATTTAACCTAAAACAAATCTCAACAAATTTCAAAGGACTGAAACAATATAAAGTATGATCACAAAGAATTAAACTAGAAAACAATTACAGAAAGATATCTGAAATACCTCTTAGTGTTAGGACATTAGAAAGATAATTAGAAAATATTCAACTGCCTGGAAATTAGAAATGTATTGATAAATAATCCATAAATTAAATGTTAAATCAAAATAGAAATCTAAAAATATTTCAAACTAAATGATAATGAAGATATACCAAACCTTGTGGGATACAGATAACCAGTGCTTAAAGGGAACTTTTATATATATATAAAAAGGAAAAATGCTGAAAGTCAATGTCTTAAGACAACAATATCTATTCTCACTATTTCTATTCAAAATTGTATAGGAGGTCCTATTCAGTGCAATAAGAAAGAGAAAAGAAAGGCATAAGAATTGGAAAGGAGAAACAAGAATATTTTCATTTACAATTATGCATATGAAAAATTAAAAAAAAACATATAGAGTATTAGAATTAAATGATTTCATCAAATATCTAAATACAAGATGAATATACAAAAATTATTATAAATCATTACAGCAACAAAGATATAGAAAATGAAATTAAAAAAATAATACCACCGATAGGAGTATTTAAAAAAATGAGACACTTAGGACTTATAAAATATGTGCAAGGCATTTAATTAAAAACTACAAAACATTATTGAGAGAAAATTTTCTAAAAACTCTAAATAAATGGAAGGATATACAATATTCATGAATAGTAAAGATGTCAGTCATCTCACTCAAATTATGTATATGGATCTATAAATTTGATACAATCCCAGTTAAAAGCCATAACATTTAATTTTTTAGATGGACATTGACAAACTGAATCTAAAATTTACATTGAAATAAAACAGACCAAGAATGGCTAAAGCAATCTTGAAGGACAAAGCTGGAAGATAGAGTGGTTGGCATCGGTGTAAATACAGAAAAAATGAACAATGAAACAGAATGGAGAGTTCATAATGAACCCACACATCTGATTTATGACATCTGATCTATCTGCCTCATGACAAAGGTGACACTGCAGTACATTGGGGAATGAATTTGATTTGCAATAAATGGTGTCAGGTCAGTTGGATATCCACATGAAAAAAAATAATCTTATGTCATAGTTTGAACCATATATAAAATCTATTCAATATGGATTGCAGATTGAAATATAAAAGATAAAACAATAAAGCTTTTAGAAGAAAACATAGGAGACCATCTTCAGTAGCTTGGAGTAGGCAAAGATTTCTGAAATAAAACACAATAGGTGCTAACCATAAAGGAAGCAACTGATAAACTGGACTATATTTATGATAACTTTATGTATCGATTTGACTAGATCACAGTATGCTCATATATCTGATTAAACATTAATTCTGGGTGTATCTCTGAAGATGTTTCTGGAAGAGATTAACACTTGAACGGCTGGACTAAGTAAAGCAAACTGCCCTCCCCAATGTGGTTGGACATCATTCAATCCATTGATGCCCTGAATAGACAAAAATAGTGGAGAAATGGAAGATTCACTGGCTCTCTGCCTGACCATTTGAGCTGGGTCATCAATCTTCTGTCCTCAGCACTCCTGGCTTTCAGCCCTTCAGACTCACTCAGACCAGAATCTAATCCACTGGCTCATAAGAACACCACAGGATCTCCTCGGACTCCAGCTTGCAGATAGAAGATCATGGGACGTCTCAAGCTCCATAATCATGTGAGCCAATACCATATATATTGTTTCTCTGGAGAATACTCATTAACTCAGTATCAAAATAAAGAACTGTGATCATAAAGACATAGTTAAGAAAATGAAAAGGCAATTCATAGACAAGTAGAAAATATTTTATACATCTATCTAAAATAAAGATTTATATTTGGAATTTATTTTAAACTATGATCTAATGTGACTTTTAACATAAGAAAATTTTAATACAAATGGATAATCAAATAAATAGATGTAAGAAAACAAATGCCAGCTTTAGGTATTACTTGAACTGTCATCGACTGAATATTAAGGAGAAAGAAAAATACAGTATGACTAGAATTATGAACAAATATTAATACTATGATTTTAGAACTCCTTATTTTCAAAGCACATTCATATTCCTACTTTATAACTAAAATTGAGAGATGACCAAATTGAGTCATTTGAATGTCAAATGACAAACTTTAGTTGTTCTTATTGGGTGCCAGGCATTGGCTAAGCAATGGAATGGCATAACAGAAGTATTTCCTGCCAGCATCTAATTATTATTTTAGAATAAATGCCTAAGTTGTAAATTATTGAAGCAAATGGCATGAACAATTACATGTTTTAAGAACTTAAAATTTTCTTCATGGGATTTGGTAGAATAATTCACATGTAAGCATTTGTGTAAAGTAATAAAGGCAGACAAGGATTTGTGCATTATGATATTCACTGCAGAAAAACTTATAACAGAGAAAACATGGAAACAACATAACTCTTCAACAATGGAACAATACTTATTATGGTATATTGAAAGATGATCGGATAATAAGTCCCATTATTAGTATGTGAGAATTCTCATTTTATCCCATCTTTTCAATAGCAGGAATTATCTCTTAAAACTTATTAGTTTCTTGGTACTAAAGAAACTTTAATAAATCTGAACATTTTATAAACATGTTTATTGGCCTTTAATAATTCTTCTGAGTTGTCTTTTTATCTTTAGTCCTTTTATATGATTTTATTAATTTATTAATTTTATTATATTAATTTTATTAATTTATAAGCTCTTTATATGTTGGACAGGAAAAAGAAAGTATAGCAATCTTTGTGTCTGTTTTACTCACAAGTGTTATGCTTTGTATTTTATGAGTCATCTCATTTGAAATTAAAATTTTTATTTCTTGAAATGCTTCAACATCTGAAGTATTCAGGCTAAAATATAGCTTATCAAATATAACAAGATCAAAAGAGTAAAAACCAAGTTAGACTTCCAGTGTGGAAATAAAAATTTATGCAGTTTTAAAGTAATTAACTGTGCCTATTGGTAGAAGTAAAAACAAATCTTTTAAAAATAAATTTTTAAAATTAATTTATTGATTTTAATTAGTTTCAAGTATACAGTACATTGGTTAGATATTTATATAGTTTATAAAATGATCCTCCTAATTGCTCCTCTCCTCTGGTTTTCTACCTACCCAATATATGAATGCTAACTGTATTCTCTATGCCGTGCTTCCCATTCCTATGACCATCTACCAACTACTAATTTGTACTTATTTAACCCTTCACCCCATTCTTCCAGCCCCTCAACCTCTCCTCCCCTATGTCCATCACCAAATTGTCCACTGTATTTGTGAGTTTGTTTTTGATTAGTTTTTTTTTTGTGCTTTAGATTCTGCATATAAGTAAATCATATGGTATTTATCTTTCTGATTTATAAAAATAAAAGTTTTGAATAGTATTACATTCAAGAAGTTTTTGTTATTATTAAAATCAAATCATTATTTTTTTTAAAGGATCATTTATATATGCCTGCCACCTTGGATTTAGATGCCCTTTCTATTTAGTTCTTTTAAAAAAAAATGAGCTTGTTTTTTTATGATAGGAAAAGATATCTACTTTACAAAAAAGTTGCAAAAAATAAACTTTAAGCTTGCAAAAGGTGGTCACAGTGTATAATGACAATGTTTCTGATCAAGTAATGTATGATAGTCACAGTTTTAATTTTTATAGTTTAAACCATAATGTGTTGTCAATATTAACTTCATCTTACAACAACAAACTAGATATAGAGGACTCCTCACAGTTTTCCCTCCCTCCAAGCCCCACCCCAAACTATGCCAAAGTAAGAAAAAAACAAGCAAGTTATTTTTAAAAATAAAACTGAACTTCACAATTTTAAGGTCTCTTAACTTTTAAGGGAAAAAAATGTTTATTTTTTTGTTTATTTTTTTCTTTTGTGGCAGCTATAAGGGAAGCCATCCTCCTTCCTGACTCACTCCCAATACCAACTTCCTCCCATTTTCCAGTGTAGCCTCTGGAACACGTCTGATTATAAACAAGGTCTCCTGCACCCCAAATCTCTTTAATCTCTACGTTTGCCTAAAAGAAAACTAGACCCCTCACACAGGAAACTGCATCATTTGTTGCCCTCGAGTTAGTTATTCATTCTCCAAGGCTCTCTATAATTTCCCTACCTTTCTTAGGCAAATACCCTCACCTCACTTAAAGCTCACTATTCCTCCTTCTATATATTCTTCCAACAAACACATACTAATGCCTGCTATACAGCAGCCTACAGAACTATATACCCTCATAGAGGTTAAAATGCACTGAGACATGAGACAAATACACACACACACAAATTGCCAATTATGAAAGAAAAGAATAAAAAGGTATATGAGAATGATTTAGTCAGGTCAAGAGTAGGGAAAAGAACATTTTAAGATAAGGAAGGAAGGAACTTGGTTTTCAAGGAAATCAAGTGCAAGTGGGCATGGCGGGTGGGGAGGGGAGTGGTCTGAGAGGGTGAGGAAGTGGGCAGAGTCTTGAGGGTAATGTGAAGGACTTTGAATTTTATTCTAAATACAATAAGAAATCATTGATAGAGTTTAAAACCTCATTCCTATCACAGTCATCTACCTATCTGCTCACATTTAATTTTCTTCAGCTCTACCCCAATTCCTTCCAAATCCTAGACAGCTTCAACATCCAAAACTTTTCAGTTCCTCAATATCCACGACTCCAGTGGCATCATCTCCACCTCAAGCAAGCTTCCCTTTACTTTTTCCTTGTCCCAAACTACTCCACCTCTGAAAATCAATTCTAATATTTCATTCTTAGACCATACCCCTCACCGATCCTACTCTTCTACTCCCTACACCTATCATGCTTGTCCTCCAACCATTAAAAATTTTCATCTGATTAGAAAAAATCAAAAGTAATACAATTTCATTAGAATAAGTAAAAATTTATTACTATTTCTTCCATCCCTACCAAGGCATTTAGGCTTCTTGACACCCATCTCCATGCTCATATCAGCATATGAGAATTTATATACACAAAGAAAGAGATGCTTGTTTTGATTATAAAAAGTGAATCATGCCAAATACATAATTATGTGACTTTTCTTCACCTAAAAATAAAAACCATAGACAAATCCCAAGCCAGCAGATATAGCTTGAATTCCTTCTTTAAACTGCTATAACATACTGACACCAGAAAATCTCAAAGCAGGCTCTTCAGTGAAGTGCTTCTAATTTTTATAGCTGGAAAAGAACTGATGCTTATGACTGAAAATGTCTAGAAGAATGGTTTCTCATAGCAATTCAGCAGAGGGTAACAGGTCTCAGGCCCATGAGAACTAAAGCCATCATCATGCCTTTTACCACTTGGTTTGCTCTTGCCCAAGAAATGTGCAAGGCAGGCTGCTGGCAGATATTGAAGGAACCACAATCATGAGTAGGCAAGGAAAATTAATACTCACTTACAGGGCTTGGAAAGAAAAGATGGCTAGCAGAACAGAAATCTGAGATGCCTACTGAAGTAGAACCAGTAGAAGAAACAGAAGAGAATTTTAATAAAAATATAACGGAATTACGACACTAAACAAAACAAACCTCAACACTTTTAGGAACTAAAAAAACACAATTTCTTAATTAGAAATTCAATGTCCAACAGAAAACAAGAATGACTGCCCTTGAGAACCACATTAGTGGTCAGAAAAATCAGGTGGAAGAAATATCTCACAAGAAACCCAGTGACAGACACCCTGAGAAAAAAGTCAAGTTGGAGATCAGACCCAGGAGACAAAATGAGGAGGAGGAAAGAACATGTGGAAAGGCAATAGTCACATAAATAATGGAAGAAAAATTTCAGAATTTAAGAAAGGGATGAGGCCCTGAATATTGAAGACAAGCAGAAAATCCTACCAGACTGTTAGTGAGGACAAGGGCATTCTGGGACAGTGGGAAGCTAGAAGGTGGGACAGTTTTAGGGACACCAGGGCACTGACTCTGAGCCTCCCTAACACTGAGTTTGGTTTACACTCCAGAAGATCCCAATGTCATGTGCTTAATGCTCCACGTGGAGACATTAAGCAAGATATTGTGAAAGTTCTTCTAGGGTCTAGCAAACTTCCTTTGTTGTCCTGTGTCACTAGCACCTGAATATCAACCTTAGGGACCGCACAGTAGTCTTTCCTTCCATAGTCTATCTAAAACATTGCAGGTACCAATTTTTAAATGCCATATACAAAAATTACTTTAATAAAAATTAAAAATATAAAAGAGAATGTATTCAAAGATGAGGTAAATGCATGATTGTTAAATTAAAAAAAACCATTTATTTATGAAATGTATATGAAGGTAGTAGCATGGTCATAGTTAAAATCAGAGATTCTGGATGCATGCCATTTACTAGCTCTGTGACTTTGGGCAAGTTACTTAGCCTTTCTGTGTTTTGGTTTCCATAAAAGCAAATGGAATAAATTGCACCTAGCTCACTAGACATAAAGATTCAAAAAGTTAATACAATATGACACACTCAGAACTTTGGCACACAATAAGTACTCAATAAATAATAGCAATGCTGCTGCTGGGCTGCTGCTTTTCTACTGCTTACAGTAGGAAAACAGCACTGTACACAGAGCTTCAATTTTGGAATCAGAAGACTTGAGTTCAAATGCCAATTTTAAAACAAGAGTTTTATACCACAGCCACAGTGGTTAATCCCTCTATGCTTACATTTTTTTTCATATCTAAGACAGGAATATGAATACCTTCCTCTTTCAACATTCATCCATCTATCTATCCACAAACATCAACTGAGTATCTCCTTTATACCAAATATGTTTAGTAGCCGAAATAGAAATATGAATAAGGTAGTTCTCCCCTTAAGGAGCTCACAGTCTGGTGAACAACACTCAATAACTTTAATTTCCTTTCACATGAGTATTTCTTAAGGCTCCCTTTGCCTCAGGGATGAAGAAAAAACCACAAAGCTCAAGCATGTAAGTACCTCAAGTACTATGATTTAAAAAAAAAGAGAAAAAAAGAAAAAGGCAATGCTAATATTGTTAGTAATTGTTGAACAAAAAATGTGTCTAGTTTCTGAAATTACTATATTTTGCTATTTTAAGAACGATACTATGAAGCAGTTGGGTCACTGAGGAGTAAGTCCCTGCAGGTGATATAGCTGTGTTAGGAATGAGGGGACCAGAGAAAAGCAGACCCCATTTCTGATCAGAGAAGAGGATAAAACATCTTGGGGAGATCGAACTTTGTTTATAATCTGGACTGTGTAGTATACAACCTGCCTCTTTGAATGATCTTTTGAGACCTGGGCATTCTCTGACTAAAGAGCTCTCAAGCCATTGTCTGAGAGGAATTACTATTACGTGATCCCTTGTCAAGTACATTCACCCCCCTTTCAGACTGTCCTGCCTTAGCACGTAGGGTGGGAGATAATGGGGAACAAGTTCTCCTCTACATATCTCTTCTACATCATTCCCAAAATAAAGGCCTTATCCTAAAGCTTTTTAGTATTAAGAGTGCTTATTTTGATCGATTCATGTGAGCTGGTTATGGGAAAGGGTGTGAGACAAGTTGTTCCCCTTGAGTCCTTCAGTTAACTCAAAGGCTTTAGCATGTCTAAATTCTAAATTATCAGCTAATTACTAATATAAAATGAAGAACAAAATAGACTATAAATTCATAGGAGAGCCTGAGAGTCTATTCTTTATAAAGAAACACTGTATGCTAACATGTGTTCATCTATTACCATCAATTAGCATTTAATAGCTATGACTTAAAATTCAATATTTAAAACCTCACAGATTTTATAATGGCATCTTAGTATATACTTGAAACAATATTAAGTACATTGAGGCATTGGGTATCTTTAGAAAATATGTAATTATGTCATTAAAAATATGCAGCATATTTCCTTTATTATATTAATATATATATATACATAGCACCGCAATGTAAAACAATTATGTACGTTATTAAAAATCATGTATTTGGCTCATAAATAGCCTAGATTTATTACAAATTCACTTGGATGGTGGGTACAGAAACACAAAGAATGATTCTGGCTTCTTCTGTGTACACATAAAAAACATTCTAAAAACCAATATAATATAAATAGAAAATCAACCAGAACTAAGTGAAAATTATCCAGCAAAAATAGAATACTGATATCTATCTTGTTTTAAAGTTTCAATTAGATAATAAATTATGTTTCAAAAAACTTTAAATAAAAACTCTAATTCTACCACCCACAAATCATAAAGTAGAACAGATAGTATACTTATTTTTTACCTAATCACTTTGTAGAATCACAGTAAAATTCTATTGCTAATAGAAAACAAATTCAACAGTTTATCCAAACATTGTTACATAAGAAGTTTTAAGAAATTGTAAATAATTCTTAATACTCTCATTTTGATTCTCCGACTTTTCAAGACTATGTTGTATTTCTTTCAAACATACTTCCTGATGTTGTGCTTTCTAAATTAAAAAAAAAAAAAGATAATTGTTAATGACATTCATATCAAAGGAGAGTCATAATATAAAATTATATATGTATACAATGATTGACTACATGATTTTTAGTTTTTCTAAAAGAAAATCCTAACATCTGATTTGTTCATTATTAACTTATCTTAGAGCTGACTTTCTTTAAAATCCCAAATAACTAAAGCCCATACATGGTTGATCTTACTATAATGACATAGTTTGTTGTAATACACATTCACTTAGCCCCAAATTATTACATATTTAACATGATTAACTTAATAAATGGGTTTTATTTAAAACCGTCATAATTAATTTCTTACATTTAACATGACATATTTAAACACTAGTTTTTACCATTTCCTCCGCCTAAAATTCATATTTTATGCCATAAAATGACTTTTACTATCTTAAAATTGACAGAATTCTAGTTCTGATCATATAAACATTTTTAGAATTTTTTAAAATATAAAAAGAACTCTTAATAGTATAAGTGTTCTTTATTTGTGAAAAAAAATAAAAAATAAAAATCTAATTTGAGAAAAAATAAAAATAATATTTTAAAATATTTTTTAAAATATTCAGTTGCATATAAATTCCCAAGTAAATTTGTTCACTAAAAATACTTTAGACAGGCCGTAAATACCATTTAACTTCCAACTGAAATGTAGGCATCTTGAGAAAAAAACCTTTTATTTCCTTCCTATCAGTTGTTCAATGATATCTGATACCTTCTGAAACTCTGTAATGCCCCTCAGGTGAAGTGAGGTGATATGAAGCAGCGTGCTAGGCTTGACTATACAAAGTCACAGAATGAATACAATGAATCTCTGTGGAACGTCAGTTTTACTCAACAATTTAGAGGGGAAAATAATACAAACACACTTATATCATTGGGTAGAATGCAAAATGTACATGGATTTTAGGATAATATACATGACTCCAAAAATATTTTAGGTCTCAGGAACGCTGGCTTGGGTTAAGCTACTGAGGTCACCTTTCAATCTGTGCATCCACTCTGCCCTGACTGGAAGACTTGGGCAAAAAATCTGAAGAGGCCTGCTACTACGGGCAGAGCACTGTGGAAGACACCAGGATACAATCAATTATGAGACAGGCTCTCAGGGTGCTTACGATTCAATTGGAGTTCAGGCCTGTATACAAAATAAATACTGAAATGTCCTCTGGAAGAGAGAGAATACATAAACTCATTTTTCAACAACATCTTAATTCAATGCTTACAATTCTAGATTTTTATTACTGTAAAAATCACCAAGTTTAATAAAACATCAAATTTTAAATCTATATATTTTGGTAGCTTTTGCCAAGTACTGGAAACATTATAGCAAAATCCATCTCATCTCAGTATACCTATGTTATTATTTTTTCAGAGGCTTTAATTACACAAAGAATATCACACATATTTATAATATCAGCAACTCTGATGGTGAGTAAAAAAAAAAAAAAGAAAAATTTTAGAAATAAGGAAAAGCTTGTGCTAAATTAAAAGTAGAAAATATTTTGTTCTGATTAAACTGTCACAGAGCTTTCAATGGTGATAAAATTAAACTAATATGGCATGCCAAAAATCATTTAACTTCTGAACCTTTCAGGTTTTCAACTTTTAGATATTTGGGACTGAAAAACTAGTTTTCATGGAGTCTCTGGCTCCTGGAAAAAATTAAGCATCATTATTTTCCATGTTATGGTTAAGTAGAGTTTTCAAGTAATTCAGTCATGACTAGTGTTAGCTTTCATAATATTTCCTGCCAATTGGCTATCTCATGATTATTTAGGAAAAAACATTATAAGATTAATTAAACACAGCCAATCTGGTATTCTCATTTCATGGCTGAGTGAACCAAAGCATCTATTTCATATGCAGATATAACAATGCTAAATATTTACTTAATACCAACTTATAACTTTCTAAAATATAGTATTCATTATTCGAAACAGTTATCAAAATCTAACTCATAATAAAAATTTTAATTGTTTATCTTAAAAAAATGAAAAATTCATACCAGAATGAAAATAAGTAGATTATATCTATAACTTTCATTAAGCAGCTGTCATGCTAAAGCAATATGTAGCAAAAGGGCCCAATGAGAATTTGGAGAAAATGGAATAGAAGCCACCAAGATGAGGGTAATAATTCTTTGGCATAATCCTGACATTTTTAGTTTTTCTGATTTGTTATTTTTAATGTTATCAGTAAAGCAATAGGCCTGATTCCCCTCACTTTGCACTTTAACTGTTTAAGAAAACTAACATGGTAAGAATGTTAAATGCTAATTTATTTTTTTTAGGAAAATACATTAAGCCATATTAATACTTACACTGTTTATTTTGCAAACAAGTTGATTTTGTTCTTCATTTTTCTTTCTAAGCTCAGTTTCCAGATCTAATATTTTAATTTGTAAAGCCCTCTCTCTAGATGACATTTTCTCTATTTCTTCAGAAACCTATAATTTTTAATAAAAGAATAAAGTAAACGTACTTTAAAGTATGATTGAAAGCCTTGACATAGTTACACCATATATCTTTTTTCTAAATCGATATTAATTGAATGCTAGACATTTTAATTATAAAATGTTTAAAAATGTTCTATCTTAAACTACCACATGTAGTATAAGTATGTATATTTGCTCTTGCAGTACAAGTGTCTGCAAAATTAGCTTAGAGGTGTATGCATCTGCACTGCTCTGTGACTTAAGCAGGTGTTTTCCCTAATACTATATTTCTATAACCAACTGAGGCCAATTGCTATGTTTTACAGTATTAATATTCACCATGGTGGCTAGAGTGCTGGTGGAACATAGAAAGTTGTTATTAAATATTGATTATAGACTTGAATGGAAAGAATTGGGGGCAGGGCAGGTGATATATACACCTCACACATACATATGAAATTGATTTTTCACTCATTAACTTCTAAAGTGGTCTGAATTTGAGTTTTCACATTTCTCTGATTGATAATTTTAGTAGAAAGTCTAACTTTGCTATGTTCATCCAAGGATTCAGATATGTGGGAGCCTATTTGTAAGAATGTTAGGATGGAGCCACAAGAATGAGAATGGAGGCAGAAATTACTTAAGGAGCAAGGAGCTAGTGGGAAGGGCTGTCCTCTAATCTAACTCCTTTGGACTCAGTTCTAAGTTATTATAAAGTGATTTACAAACATATCTTATGCATAAAATCTAAGGGTGACTGTGAAAGAGGGATGCTGGCAGTATTTGAAGCTGTGGGAGAAAGAGCGCTCGGAACAAATGTCCATGCCCTTGACCATGTCTCTTAGTGTGGACAATGGTGACAGTGCAGTGACAGCACTCCTACGGGGGCAGAAACTAGAGATAGCCCCATATTCCATGGCAGCAGGAGGAAAATAAGAGGGCAGATACATCTCTGAGGACTCTGAACACATTTGAGCAGGAATCTGAGAGCACCTAGCATTTCCAAAGTCCACTTAGGCTGAAAACAAGATAAAAGCACTTATCTTTCTCCCAAAAGTTGGTGGCATTGACAAATCAATCTGGATTACATTTCTACCATTGGCAGTACATTTTACTACTTAGCTCTTATTCAATGATGTCTTTTAATGTCTTTTAATGTTAATTTAAATTGGTTTCCTGGAGTTAAAAAAAATTAAAAATATATATGACACTTGTGATATGAGAGCCACCATTTCAAGGATATCAGATTTTATCTGACTCATAAAATTACCATTAACAGGCTTGAGAAAGAATATGCATAGCAGAGACTTTAGAAGGAAATACTCAAAATTTGATGTTGGACATATTAAATTTGAGATGCCTCTGTTAAGTGGACCTGTCAAGTAAGTAGCAGAATATATGAGTTCAGATTTCAGGGAAGACAGGCTGGGGTGGAGATATACATCTGAGAGTCATCTGGTATTGACGATCTCTTTTTAGTATCATTCAGTCCAGTGAGAAACTCATCATCCGCATCTTAACAACTAAAACACTAGTTTTGAGAAGTAACTTGTCTGAGGTCGGGGTATAATATGCCAGGAAGAGAATTCAAATCCAGTTCCTGCTGGACTCCAAAGCCTACCTCCTGTCCTTTCAAGATTACATTTTCAAAGCATTTGATAAATTTACCTCTTCCTGAATCATTTCTCCTCAACCCCAGGTTCAACTACTTTGTACCCTCCCTTTGTACCTACATGCTGGATGATGTTTGTTCACACACTATGTCCCTACGGAACTATGAGTGTCATGAGAACTGAGGCCAGATCTTACTCACCTTTGCATCTCAAGGATTAGTAGAGACACACAGCAAGATATTTATTATATGCTAAACAAATGGATTTAACTGGAATTTAATTTTTGCATGCATTTATTTATGTAACAATATTTGCCAAAAGAAAAGGGATCTGAGCTTTATAGCTCACTGGATCTTGACCAAAACCAAAATGTTCAATAGTTTGCACATTTGCTTTGGTTTTATTAAAAAAGTGGAGGTGTGGGGAGTGGAGCACTCCTTCAAAGTGTTTTCCATCTCTGCCCTTTACCCCGTCACATCATCATTATCTGGCAAAGTAACTATGGACCAGTAATATATTTGTTTAGCTCCAAAAGTCAAAAGTAGGTAAAAAAATAAAAATGTAATTGCTCCCTTCACCCTGTCATCAGGATAAAAACAATAACTGTAAGTCTGGCAAAATGAGATATTGTCTGTTTGAAAAGAGGACTCTTTGGTAAACTAATTAAAAAGTTCTAAATAAAGGCCATCTGTACCTTTTGTCTTCCTTCTTCTAAAGCGGCTTCCAGCTGTCTGGCCAATGCTGTATATTCTGCAGACTTCTCTTTAAACTTAAGATTGCTGTGCTTAAGACATTCTTCTTGGTTTTCCAGCTTCTTTTCAAGTTCTTTATTTTCTGCATCCATCTGTTCTAATTTTCTTTTTACAGAAAACATACATTTTAAAATTACAGTATATAGAAAAAATGTAACACCAATTTTAAGTCAATTTAATACTTACTGTTTAAGGTTTTCACACTTCAACTGAATAAGATAATTTTCTTCCTCCAGAGAAAGTTTTATCAGAAGATTGTGATTTCCATCAATCTAAAAAAGAAAAAATTTTTTCTTGTTTATTTTCTTCATAATCAATTTCCAAAGAAATCTATCCTTTATTGTAAGAGCAATCATAAAAATCAAGAAGGTATAAATATTATTACTTCTATACAGAGAGACACCAAGAAACACTGCATTGTTAAAATACAAGTTCTTAGATTCCTGATTAAGTTTAAAAAAACTATGCTGTCTCATGGCAACTAATCTACTACAAATTTTTTTAAGAGTTGGTAATTAAAACTTCATGAAAAATGTTTTGTTGAAAAAGGACATTTATTTTTATTAAGTGTGAAATTTTAAACAGTATTAATCTCCTATTGTAGAATATTTGGGGTTACTTTTATAGTTTTTTTTTCACCTAAATAGTAATTGATAACTGAATATCTGTCAAGTTGTAATTATGAGTAAAAACCGTATTTGTGAAAAGCAAATTGGAAATCAAAGGCACACTAGCTCATGCCAAGACAGACTGTTCCTCTCATTGCTTCAAATACTATATTTAAATAGTTTCAGAAGCTTTGAAATAGAAATTTTTTCATAATTTCAATTAATAACTTAGCTTCTCTCTGTATTTGACATTTTTCTAGAAAAATCTCTTCTCAAAAATTTAAATTCAGCAAAGTTTCATTTGTATGTTTTTAAAATAGGATGTATTTCAAAATTAGAATCAAGGCTACAGTGGAAGATAGAAAGGGATCATTCCTAAAATAGTTTTACAAATAAGTAAAAAGCTTGCTGCCATCCTTGGAAATGCTTCTTGGAAAAAAAAAAGGACTTAATTAAAAAAAAATAGACTAAATGCTTACTATGTGGTAGGCATTGAATTAGATGTCTATACAGTAACTAACAAGGTACCCATAATCTGTGGTCCAATGGAGTAAAAAAGTATATATCAAAAAAAAAAACAATTGAAATAATCTAAGTAAACTTGATGTACAATTCTAATTAAAATAAATTCTAATTTTTGTAAGATAAATTACAAATTGTAAGATTTACAACATAGCATTGTTCCTTTTCTCTTGCTATTACCATGTCTGTCTATGTCTAAAAATAAGTTTGTTAAGAGTAAACTAAATTAGCAATTTTAGTTACCAATTTTTTGCTATAAATTATTAAAATAGCTTGCAAAATAATATTACAGTATCTGCATAAAACGGACAGCTGGGAGAAAAAAAAATCAACCCCTGACATGAGTGCCCTCAACTGGTGAAATCATTCCAAAGCGTTTCTTTAACACATCTAACAAAATCAGAATGATGGCTAGACACCTGGCCCTGAAGCTCCCTAATGGTGTGTGCTTGGTCTGCACATTTCCCCTTGTAGTGATGCAGACTCTCCTGACACTCCTGAAGCCTCCGTTCCGCCGCCGTCAAGGAATCGCGGACGCACTCTAACTCCTTCAGATGAGACTCCATCTGGCCTCTCATCTGAGTTGTAGCATTAGGGAAATAAGTGCAAGATCACATATTCAGCATTAATGATTTTACTATCTTAAGTACTAGATACACTTATAATATGTATTTTAGGTATAATGGTATTAAATAAAATGGTTTAAAATAAGCACGAATAAGCATTAAGTTAGACTCTACTAAATAAGAACATATAACTCGAAAGTGGTCTGGACTTGAATTAGTTTCCAAAAAGTTTGTTGATAAATGATTATAGTAATATTAGCTTGCAGGGAGAATGTTTAACCTACTTAGGAAAGTAAACGTTTTGAATCTTTTCATTTATATTCAAGCAGAGATATTACTAATAAAGCTGGTATGGACCGTGGTAGTTTTCCACTGTCTAGGCATCAGTCTAAAGGAATTGTCACGTTTTGTCATTTACTCTTATAACTCAGGTATTTCAAATACAGGAATCTTGCTGCACTCACCTTAGTCCAAGCTTGTGAGCTTTACTGTACATTATTGCAAGATAGCTAATAACATTAGTCCACAGTAGTCTATTTGATCACTAATGTTATTATGAAGTAAGTCTCTCTAATTTTATCTATATTAATCTCTTTGGTTGCTGCAGTTCCTCACTGTAGCACTTTAGTGATGTGACAAGAAGCAACCCTACAATATGCTTGTACTGTTAATTAGGAAAAAATAAGCAGGCATACAGCATTTAAGATATTCATAGGAAGAAAAACAAGAGCTAGCTTCTTTTCCTGACACAGGAAACATCTAGAGCTACTACTATGCAACATCCGGCATTCTTAATCGCAAAAGATAAAACTAGAACGAAGCATACCTCTGGGTCCCCAAACACCTTAAGAGCTCATATGAAAACTAGGAGACTTAACACAGTGGAAAAGTAAAAGGAAGAATTTCATTTTAAAAAATGACTTTTCTGGTTTAATACAAGTAAAAAAAAAAACACTGTGACATTATAGGTATCTGAAAAACACAGGCTCCTGCCCCATCTGCCTTTTAAACAGGTTTTTTAAATAGGCTTCTATTTACAGCACTGCTTAGCAAAAGAGGAGACATTTGAATTGGTATGCCTATTGAGAAAACGAGACCAAGAGACAAGGACTGATTTCTTCTCTGATCTGCTAAAAACAGGTGAAAAATAATTTTAAAAAAGTAATAAGTTGCACATTTGATGGGCTATCTTTATCTCTGTTTAACCAGCAAAATGTTTACTCTGGCTGACCTCTTCTTCACATTGGTGTCTCACTTGAACGTCTCAGTCCCAAGATATGAAGAAAACCCAGAGAAAATCACCTTATTACCCTCAGTTGGAACTGAACAGTAATATCCCATGACGCTCCAGCCAACAGTTAGCGTCCTACGACTTTCACTGCTTTCTTACCAAACAACATGAAAAGACTCAAAAAGGGATGCAGTTTCATTTAAAAACTTAAAAATATGCACAAAAAACATCATAACTTGCCAACACTGGCTTTCTCCTCTTTCTGTTCCAATAGGGTGAAAAAAAGGAAATAATGTTTTTTTATGATATTATTTTTTTTTTCAACAAAGCATTTAGCAGCAAATATTTACTTTTTTTTTTTTTTAGACACAAAAGATTTACTGCCAGAAAAATAAGATGAGATTAAAAATGAGAAAGAGGTATTCAAGTTTGCATAACTTATGGTTGATTTGACTCAGTGATAACCATTTTTGAGCTATTTAAGTCTGCTTTTGAATAAGGAAAATTAAACAATTATGATGTTTTCCAAAAATTATGGAAAAAGTGAAAAAACATTCATACAAACAAACAGCATTACAAGCCTGGAAGAAACATTATTTCTTCAGAAAACAAACTCCTACAGAGATTGAGAACAGATAATTCCTAGGTCTATTTATAAAGTATAAAACCTAAATAAAATGTTATTTTATTATTTAAAATGTCAAACTTACCTTTTCTAATTTTTCATTTTTGTCTTTTGTTATTTGGTTATTTTCACTTAGCAAATTTTCACATTTTCTTTTCACCATTTCAGCTGCTTCTTGTAACTTTTGTATCTGAAAATAAATATTATTAGAGTAACATGCATTATTTTATTATTAGGATCATAATTTGAAATAAAAGGCTAACTATTTGAATTTTCGATTTTAAACAAATCATTATTTCTCTAGCAATACCCTCAGTATGTTTACCTTATTCCTTCTTTAAATGTGGGAATCACTCAATGCTTTCTTCTAATCCACAAACCTTTTACGATTTACCTGTCTTTTCCCATCAATACTCTAGACTCTTCATTTGAGTTCTGAATATTAGAGAGATCTTCATTTGCAGGTCAATGTTACTTTAAAAAATCAACCTCTGGTTCAAACTAGCTCCTATACCAATTATTCTACCCTCCAAATCAAAATCTGCTCAAAAAATATCTGACTGAGCCCTTTATACAAGGCACACCACCTAGATATGGTAACTTACCCAAAATATTCTTGCTAAGGGATTAAACCCAAACAATCAGCTGGGAGACCCACATAACATTCTCATTCCCAGATAATATACCCTATTGCCAACACAGGCTCCATTCTGGCCTTGATGACTACAGTATTATTACTGGGTGTCTCAACTCCATTTTCCCATCTAACGCACCCTGATGCAGCCCTGTCCTAGTTACCTACAGCTTTTACCTTTAGTTCATTATTCTTTAATTCAAATGTTCTCTTCCAATAAAATCATACTCTTTATTGACCAGTTATTACCTATCATTCATGGACCTACATAAATCTCATCTTCTCATGAAGTTTTTTTAAACACTACTTTTCCAAAACATAATCTTTTCTATAAATTACCACTGAATATATGCTCTAATCTATATATATTGTCATATGTTCCTTCCTTGGTCTTTAATTGGAATAAGTCTAAATTATACTTTCTTAATTCATTGAAAAAAAGGGAGTATTGGGCTTTAATGACCTTGGAAGGGAGTTATTATTCTAAATTAATACCATATACAAGATAACAAACAAATATAATCAAGATTAACAAGATTACACATAAGGTTTACATTACATCTATGTAATTAATCTTAGATCTACTTTTAGAAATATCCAGCACATATACAGACAATGCTTGAATCAGGAATCAGCAGAATCATCTTTTTATAAAAATATTTGGGACCTTAAGAAATATTTGGGACTTGTCATATTCCATCACAAAATAATAGCTCCACCTTTCCTCAGTTCTGCTTATTTAGATCATAAACAAATATAGTGTTTTAAATTGTCCACCAAATTTAACAAACATTAAAATAAATGTAGTGGTCACCTGAGTTTTATATACTTCAATAAGGGTTTTCTGTTGTTTTTCTACTTCTTCCAATTCTAAGAGTTCATTTTCAACTGAAGCCACCTCATCCTTCAAAGCAGCAAGTGTTGTCTAGCAAGAAATATATAAATAGATATTATAAATCATTAAAATTCATTTGTACTCCAGTGCTCTAGGGTTATAAAAACATAACTCATTTATCAACAGTTAATAAAATAATTATTTTGATTAAATATAATTATCACATAAAAATTTAGGAACATCAAAAAGTAATACTTATAAATGAACTTAAAAGACTTATGCAAGACATATTTTTAAAACTTTTAAAATTTACTCACACAAAAAAATTGTAAGATCGACCATGTTCCTGTATGGGAAGACTCAATACTATTGACATGTCAGTTTTTCAACAAATCAACAAAACTTTAATGCAATTTCAACTAAAAATAGAACCACTAGGGGAAAGGAGACTATGACAAAATCATTTAAAATTCATATGGAAAAATAAATAGAAAAGACTAATAAAATTTTGAAAGGAATACTAAATGGAGAATTTCAGTATTTACTAGATATTAAAATGTATAAAGAACTAAATTTAACATAATAATATAAGAATATAGAGGTTAATGGAATAAAAAAAGAAAAAAATTATATTTATTGCAATTATATTGCACTAAAATTATATTTAGTATATGACAAAGTTTGAATATTTAAATCAATGGGGAAAATATAGATCACCAAATAATGGTAATAAGATAATTGTTTAACTATTAGAAAAATATAGATTATTTGCCTCTACCAAACCCTATGTTTTACATTTATTAAAAATAAAACATAAAGCTATAAAATTTTTCACAGAAAATTTTATTTGATTTTAGGATAGTGAAAGCCCCACTAAGCATAAACTTTTTTAAATAGATAATAAGAACTGTAAGGATCTGAGATTGTTGGGAGCCGGAGATGTTGGGAGACCTTTGTAAGGAAATATCAGTTCCTGAAATTCCAAGGGAGGAGTTTTTCTCTTGGCCTTATGTTAATTCATGTTAATCGCAGCTATTGTTTCTGGATACTTGTGGTTTTGTTTTGAGCAATTTGTTACGAGCAGTTTGTCACGTACTCAAACTGTAGAGGTATGCGGTGCTAAATAAACTCGAGGCTGCAGCTTCGACTGTATGCCCTCCCGAGATCTTTCCCTCTTCTCTGTCTTTTTTTCCTAACCCTAGCTCCCCCACTCAGGACTGTTCGACTCTGCTCGGCTGGCTCCGGCATGAGATTTTACCCTCCAAGTCTATAAGTTAGCCTAGCACAGTTGCATGGATGCTAACAGAAGACATGAGGCTCTTAGTGCTGAGACACAGAACTTTATTACTCCTAGCAACAACCAGATATCAGCATTTGTGTTAGCTTCCTAAGCTCTAGTTCCCACAGGCCAGCTGAAACCTATACATGTATTAGGATACATTACAGAAGAGCAATGCTGAGTTTAGGGAACTTATGTAACAAGCAGTAAACATGACTACCTTTTGGTAGAAGGAAACATTGCTATCTTCCAACCATTTGAAAGCAAGCATTGCTATCTTCCTATCTTTCTCTATACAAACATCCTTGAAAAGATAGTCTGGCTCTATAGGCAGTTGTGCCTTTGCTTGCAAGATGTGCAGAAATATGAGATTCCCAACAGAAGCCATAAAAGAAAAAAATACATACACACACACATACACACAACTATACACACATGTGTGTGTACATATATATCTCCAAATGTCATAGGCCCCTCAAAAGATTTAACAGGCAAGCAAAATGTGAAAAAGTAACAAATTATGACAAAAGATTAATATCATTTATATATATAGTTCTTATATATTAAGAAAAAAGACATAAATAATAAGTAGATAATTCAAAAAGGCAGAAATATAAATGATCATTAAATATATGATAAATGTTATTTATATGTACTTCATGTCAAGATAGACAAAAAGAAGGGATTGATGGACAAAAAATAAGAATAAGAAGTAAAATAATCACATGTGAAAGCAGGATAGGAATGATAAAGAGCCTCCTGAGAAAAGGACTTGTGAATTTTTCTCTTCTTCTAAGAGTGTGACTTTTTGAGGGAAGAGGGTTCTGGTCAAGAAAAGCAATGGTGGGAGAAGCTCTGGCCAATTAGGAAAAAAAGCAAGAAGGCTAGTGTGATAGGAAGGGAGAAAACAAAGGGAGAGTGGGAGAAGATGAGGTAAGAGTAATAATGGGAATCCAAATGGTGTGATGCCTTGTAAATGTTTGCTCTATCAATCAAGGTATCATTTGGAGAGTTTTGAGCTGTGCCATGGGTATATTTTCATAGAAACTACTCTACTGCTACACTGAAGGCTAACTGCAGAGGCAAGGACGGAAGCAAAGAGAAGAGTTAGGAAGTCAGCATAATGACAAGAGATGATGGCTTGAACCAGGATAATGGCAGTGATGATCAAAGTCCGGGTATAACTGAAGTAGATTCACTGAAAGAACAGAAGCAGGTGTGAGAGAAAGGAGTCAAGGATGACACCAAGTAATAGAAAGGATGATTGCCATTAACTGAGATGAGGAAAACCGTAGGAGAAACTATTTCAGAGAATATAGGAGTTCTATTTTGGACATAACTTTGAAATACCTATTAAATATCTAACTGGAGATTTCAAGTAGGCAATAGAATATCGTCTGGATTTCAGGGGCAAGGTCTAATCTAGAGATATAAATTTGAAAGCTTCCGGGATACAGATGATAGGTAAAGGCCTAATGCTAGATGAGATCATCTGTCAAATCTGGAGAGATTTGCTTTAAAATTGCTTAGTACTAGAAAAAGTATATGGGCCCATTTACAGTGGATAATTTGGAAATAAATAACACTAACATCAAAAATTGGCCTCTCTTTGACCATATAATTCCACTTCTAGAAATTTACCCTAAGAAAACAGATATACAGACTCAAAGAAATGATCCACATTTTTATTTACAATAGCAAAAATCTGGAAGTAGTCCAAAGTCCCCAAAAATATATATATTCTAAGATAGTAACTTCAGTTATCTCTGTTGTGAGGTTCGAGGTGATTTTTCAATATTTCTTTTTGTGCTTTTCTGTTTTTCCAACTTTCTATAACGAATAAATAGAACTTTATAACTCTTCAAATAAACTTTTGTTTTTTTAATAGAGGAGGTCACTGGGCTTGGAGGCAAATATCAGCTAGCTTCTTTTTATTTGAAAGTATAAAATCTAAAATTATTCTAAAGTAATTAAAAGTAACAAAAATATAACATCTAGGCAATTTTACATTGAAAATAACATACACCAAACATACCTAGACTTTTTTTCCTTAAACAAAATCCAGAGAATGCATAAAAAGTACGTTTCTGCATTATTAATAGAATAAGATGCGAACTTTAACTCAATGATTTTTATATCTATGTAATTTAAAATTAATTCCATTACCATGTGATTAAAACTAGATTTATAATAAATGAAATATCCTTCTAATCTTTTCTCTCTGAAGGATATCAAGGAAATTAAGAAAATGAACATAATAAAATTGCTTCCTCTTCCCAGATAAAACATTTTAAGCATTCACTCAATAAATATTCACTGAGAGCTAAGTATATGTCACATCGCTCTCGGAGTTCATAAGGAAAGATTCATCATCCTAAGATTTGAGGTGTTGGTGGTGGTAGTGGGGAGGTAGAGTAGTATTTGAGTTAAAATTTAAAGGAAAGGTAGAGTTTAGATACTGAGAAAAATAGAATTCCAAACTGTAAGAGTAATAAAACTATAGAAATAGATACAGGAAAACATGAATGAATTGCAGGAAAGAAATATTCATATTCGGCTAGCGCTTAGGATAACTAGTAGACTACATTTCTTAGTCTCCCTTACAGCTATGTGGGGCCATATTCCTAAATAAGTAGAAGAGCTGAGTGGTATGAAACTTTCAGGAAGTCTCCCTAAAGGGAAGGAGATTGGGGGGAAATAAAGGGAGATAATTCAACTTTTTTCCCCCCTCTATTTTGTTGCTTCAAACTTAGCTATAATAGCTGGAGCTCCAGCTGTCATTTTAAATCAGGAGGATGAGCATCACAACCTAAAAATGGTAGAGTAGATAACTAAAAAGAGGCTAGGTTATCTGATGCCCTATCAGCTTTGAACTGCCAACTCTGGCCATCTCTTACATAAAAAGATTCCTTTCTGTCTTCTATTTACTATCTTCTGAAGATAATAATATGGAACTGAAAATGATGCCATTGTTTTCAGTCAAGTTTTATCTGGTTATATGTATCTCTGATTGAGAATTCAAATATCTTTTTTCCCAGAAAATATAAAAGCCTTTTCTCCATTTTTTCTCTCGTACACATACAAACCATTCACCCCTTGGATTTGATTAAGTTGGAAAATTCTTTCTGGTTATGAAGCAGCCAAGAACATACTTTCTGGTTTCAAACAGACCAGGCCTGAGGTTATATCATATCGTAACCATGACACCTAGAAATAATCTTCTGCATTAAAGTTAATGTAATTTTAGATGAGTCATTTAACTGCTAAAATTGGAGAGTAAATAATCTTTTTTGGTTGAAACAAAGAGACAGTTATTCAACCTCATGAGTCTTATTTAATACTGCTGAAAACAATTCTAACATGTATCTGTGTATACAACTATAAACTATACAAATATGTGCATATATATGTGTATACATATAGACATATAAAGAATAATGATACTCTGAGAAACATAAGGACAAAATGATAGAAGAGCATTATTCTAAACATGCTGTTATTTAGAGCTACTGCTATTAAATAGCCTAAGTTGTCCTTACACAACACACACACACACACACACACACACACACACAGTACCTTTAATTTTGTATTCTCAAGATTCAGAGTTTCACTTTCATATTCAATTGACTGAAGTTTTCTAAGAATTTCTTCACATGATGTTTTCCCATTGTCTTCCATTTTCTTCAGGTCTTCCAAAAGATTAATAATTTGCCTTTATAAAATAAATGATGTATTTGCAAAAGTCATGGAAATTTTCATTCAAATAATATATTTTAAGTGTGTTTCTAAAATTATTTTGTTAGGGTAAACTGTTTCAAAAGTTAATAGAACTCATAGAACAAGGGAAATATGAAGTAGTTACCTATATAAAGTTACTACCTTAGTAACCTTGATTAGAAATACCAAACATTGATGATGCCAATAAAAAATTATACAACATTCTCTTTGCTATTCAATAAAACATCTAAACTAATCCACAGGTATGTTTGTCTGTCTGTCTCTCATTCACACACATGCACACACATACAATTTCAGGACAAGGATAAGAAAAGGGATGAGGTGAGGCAATAACTAATCTTTAGAAGCAAAGAATATATGCTTGTTTTCAATAATAACATTAAAGGGAATATAGAAAAAGCAAGATATTTAAAAGCAAATATTCAGGGTTCATTGGTAGCTTATCAATAAATTTCAAAGCATAAAATATATGTATTTTTATCATTTTCTTTTTTATGCATTTCAAGCACTTTAAGGAATAATATTTTTTAGAATTTTGAAAGCATTTATGCTTTTATTATAAACTTTGTTATATATTCTTACTAATAGGTTCTTGTTCAGTAGAGAAATATCACTTCCATTTTAAGACAAAGTTAGTGTTAACATTTACTACTACTAATGGATGACACACATCCAAATACCACATACTAACAAGTTCAAAATTTTGAAATGTGAACACCAATGGACTTTTAATGGTAATCATTTTTATCATATTTTTTAAAGAAAAGTTTGTAGAATTATAAATAGAAAAATATCAAATCATACAGATAACACCTTTACTACATGTAATTCAGAAGAACCAAAATACAAACCACTCAAAGGAAAGAAATGAAATACTTATTATACTGTAAAAAGATTCTAAATTTTTTTTCTTACTTTTTCATTGTTTCTATCTGAACTTCCAATTCAGTTTTTTCTATTAAAATTTTCTCATAATGACTTTTCCAGGCATTGGAAGCTGAAATTGCTTCAGACAACTTGGCTTCCTGAAAAATACATAAAGTACTCATCTTGTAATTTAATAACACTTTGGTTTTGTTCACAACCCTAAACATAAATTCATTATAAACAAGGAAGTATTCTGTAAAGTATAAAACTTCTGTTATAGAAAATTTCAGTGTATAATTCTGAATATAGGAATGTTTTAAAGTAAACTTTAATATCTTTATGTTACTATTATTTAATAGGTACATAGTGGTAGTTCCAACATAACATTTTAAGGATGTTGTTATAACTACTTCAAACAATGTTTTATAATAAGTGAAGATAATTTTCTTTCTATGAACTTTTCATTTTGCATTCTATATACAGAAGATACTAACAACCACATAAGCATCAGACAAAGAAGCCTTCTGGTGTATATGGAAACTACCTACAATTCCACAATTCCATAGCATTTACTAATACAGACTTATTTATCTATTATAATGATGTCAAGCTGTTTTGTAGAGGTTACCCTCATTGGCCTTCAAATACTGTTACTGTCAGCAGAGATGAAAGTGGTAGTGGTGGCTTATCCGTTTTGAATGTGAGCTCACAGAAGTAGAGATTTTTGTCTGTTTTGTTCATTGCTAGGCCTTTGAATACAGTGCCCGGCATACAGCAGACTTTAACAAATAACTGCTAAATGAATCTGCTCTTTACAAATCCACCTTGAGAACTATATAGCCATTGTGTATCCTGTTTACATTCTACAAAAATAACAAACTCCCTGGAATGACAACAGTGCCAATAATTACTAATCAAAAGGCCCAGAAGTACAATAGTACTCATCTATGGGGGTTTTATGCCCCAAGCCCCTTGGTAGCTGCCTGAAAATGCTGATAGTACCAAACCGTATATATGCTGTTTTTTTTGTATACATACATACCTATGATAAAGTTTAATTTATAAATTAGGCACAGAAAAAGATTAACAATAACTAATAATAAATTAGAATAATTATAACAACATACTGTAATAACAGTTATGTGAACATGGTCTTTCTCTCTCTCAAAATATCTTGTTGTACTATCCTCACCCTTCTTGTGATGTGAGATAATAAAATGCCTTAAGTTGAGAACTTTCACCTTTTCATTCAAAGGAAGCACTTCATGGCTTCTCTTTGGCATATCCAAATTGCCAGCATCTCTACTCTCCTGCTTTTTTACTTAATAATTAAGCATCTCTACTCTCCTGCTTTTTTACTTAATAAAGCACTTCATGGCTTCTCTTTGGCATATCCAAATTGCCAGCATCTCTACTCTCCTGCTTTTTTACTTAATAATTAAGTAAAATAATTATTAAGTAAAATAAGGGTTACTTGAACATAAGCACTGTGATACTGCGACCATAGATCTGATCATTGAGATGGCTACTGAGTGACTAACAGGCAGATAGTATATACAGTGTGGATGTGCTAGACAAAGGGATGATTCATGATTGGGCAGGACAAAATGGGATAGTGTGAGATTTCATCACACTATGCAGAATGGTGTACAATTTAAAACCTACGAATTTTTGATTTCTGGAATCTTCCACTTAATATTTTTGTACCATGATTGACTGTGGGTAACTGAAACTGAGGAGAACAAAACCACAGATAAAGGGGGACTACTGTAGTAACGATGAATTAACATTTATTGGGTGCTTTCTTCTTTCCTTCTATCATTCACCCAGTTGTTGAACAAGTAGTTATAGAACATCTACTATGTGCAAGACATTTTTTGTTTATATTGCTTACAGTATCATTTTTGCTGTATTGAAGAAAGGCTAGTATTCTGTTTTTATATTTTGTAAAATAAATATGCACTATGAAATATAAGCCGGGCAATTATAAATTAAGATATTTAGAAATTTTACCTATAAAATAAATGCTATGAAGAAAACTTAAGACATTCATATGATTCATTGGTGTGGTGCTACTTCAAAATGAGTGATCAATGAAGGCCTCTGAAGAGATGTCAATTAAAAAATGATTAAAAAAAAGAGCCAGCTATTGTGAGCCAGAAAAGAAATGTTATAGCCAAAGGCAATAGCAAACAAAACAATGAAACGAAAACAAGGAAACAAACTCCATGTATTAGAGGAACAGAAAGAAAGCCAATATGGCAAAAAAGTAATATGGCCAGGCACTGTGCTCTGACATATATTTTCTCATTTATTCTTCCCTATAAGCATGAGACAGACAGTATTATTATCCCAATTTTATAGATAAGAAAGGTGAAGCTTAGAAAGGTTAGGTACCTTACCCAAAGTCACAAGGTTAACAAGGGGAGGAACCTTCCTATACTACTATCTGGGGCATGGATGATATGGCACTATTTAGATAGGAAAATCCTAAAAATGTCAATGACCCAGATGGTTTTTATTACTCAAGAATATTTTCAGGCATTCAAGTAGGTCTACAACGTTTGATATTTCAAACCTAGCCCTCAATTCTTTTATCTAGTTAAATTCTTCTGAATGTAGGTAGGTTAAATATTAGTCTTAAAATGTTAACACTTGCAATTATAAAATATTATATTGTTTTCTTTACATAAGCATTTATAAAAGTCTGTTTTCATTTCTAAAAACTTCAAATAATTCTATGAGTCTTAATGTAAGGTCTTAAGAGGAAGAATACCAGTGAGACATTAAAAAGAGTAAATGCTTTATTAATTAGTAATTGAGTAAATATAATAATTTGTTAAAAACAACAAAGTACTAAGTCCATTTTTCAACTTTGTACTACACGCAAAGATAACTTTCACATGGTGTGTTTACGTCAGCAAATGGTTTTAAATGAATTACAGAGTTTAAATGAAGTGAATTACTGAATGAAGTCATATGGTCTAATAAAATAAATCAGCATTTCCCAAACTAGTGTTCCTCAGAACCAGTTCCAAGAGCTGCTCTGTGGGTTAAAGAAGAGTTCTGTGGTTAAATAAGTGGTGGGAAACTCTGAGTTCAATACCTTCCATTACATTGCTTTACTTTTACTGAAGCCTTCATAGGGCCTCTAATATGCTAATGTACACTGAAAATTTCAAGGGAAAATATGTATGAAATTTTACCTTTAGTTAGTTGGTCATAGAAGCTTTGGGACACACTTAAAATTTCCTGTAAGTAAAATTCCCCAGGAAATGCTGATATAACTCAATATATAATTTAACATTTTATGTAATCTTTCAAAATAAAGACTAAAGCAAAACACTATGAGTAAAGTTTTTCTAGTATCAGTAACATAACGAGAAGAATAAAATTATTTTATTAAGAATCATGACGTTAACTACATAAACTGAGTACATAAAATAGTTTTTTAAGAAAGAATTTATATACTTACCTGATCTCTAATTTGGGAAGTAAGGTTTTCAATGTCTCCAGTAAAATGTTCAAGCCTTTGTTTGTAAACTTTAGATGCCTTTTTGAGGGCTATAACTTTTTGCTGACTCAATTCCTTCATTGCTACAGTCTCATGCTTATTCTTTTTCAATTGCAAGTTCCACTGGGCTATCTTGGTCTCCAAGCTCTAAAACAAAATATCAGCAGCAATTATTTTAGAACTCTGATGTTTATGTAAACATTGCAAAAATATGTAAATAATCTTCCACATGGAGTTTACTAAAAGGATTCATTGTATGATTAATAAAAAGCAAAACAGTGATGAAAAGATGATTTCACCAATGTTTATCTGTAACCAGTCACAATGCAAATTTAAGATACATAAGTTTACATAAAACAAATGCTACTCTTCTTATAAAGATAACAGTATCACTGATTACAGTAGAAACACTAACTTCCTTAAAACTATTGTGATTAACTAGAACTTCACATCTAGACTATTACACATAAGACTAGTTATTTCAAATCAAAAAACAATAATTGAGTGGGAGACAGTTCAAACAACAAGTACACAAAGCTCAAAGAAATCAGTAGCTCACCAAAACTATTAAAGCTCTCTAGTTCAAATGAGAAAGGTTTTAAGGATATATGACCAAAATCTATAGAATATGAAGGGTAGGGATGAGATAAACACAGATAAAATTACCAAATTTTAATTTACTAGAATTAAGGGGCATGTCTGGACACTTAAAAGAGTTCACCAAGGACAATAGAAGTACTGCTTTATCCAATAAGTTGTAACTTTGGGGAGGGCATTATTCCAAGACTGAACAAGTTTAGATAAGCAAATGACTACCAGTTCCATTAGAGTTAGTAAGAATAAAAAGATGTTTGAAGGGGATGTTTCTACCTATTGAGTTTAACAGTGTTAAATAGAATGGCTGTTTTCTTGATGACATAACGAGAGACAGACAATATTAGGCTCGGAAGATGATGGATATGATTTAGTGTGACTACTATCATGGTTTTTTTTCCAAATTATTTTAAGAATTTGTATTTAAAGTATTTGAGTATTATGTATCTAAGAATTTAAAGACTTAAGGTTTTAATGCTTTTATACTTTTTAAAAGTTGTGTAATACTGAAAAGAATGTAAAATTGTTACAGAATTTAGGTTTTAGTCTCCCATTCATTGGACAATCATTTCAATTTTAAAGACTCAAAGAAGTTATGGTAAAAAATGGGGCTTTTCTTCTTAACTCTATAATCAACAGAAACTATGCTTCTCCATTTCCCCTAAAATTATGATTAAGATGTAAATCTAAAATAAGATTTAAAGACTTGATCTCTATGAAAAGTGACAAGGTAGACTAGGAGAAGCAGTAAAATATTCTCAAATTGTCTCTAAATATTTTTCTTAACCTGAAAAATCCCAGGAAATGTTTTAATGAGTAGTTAGGGGAAAACAAATAACTAACAATAAATCTACTTAAGAGAAACAGACTCCTACAGGAAATACAGCTGTTATTCCTCTGTAAAACCACAGGGTGTCATCATCACATCATGAATAATTGCTGCACTTTAAAAAATCCTTTTAAACATCAAAAGTGAAGTAAATTTTTTGAAAAAGGTTCCAGTCAAGACTTTCTTAATGGATCTATCAAATTCCATACTATTAGGGATTGTATTGTCAAATTATTTTTAGTTTCAGAATAACTAGTCATTTGTCAAATGAATAGACACATATTTAAAGTCAATTATTGGCCTTTTCCATATTTCCAAAAAACTACACATGC
The DNA here is from genome assembly GCA_028627145.1 of Eidolon dupreanum. Lineage (NCBI taxonomy): Eukaryota > Metazoa > Chordata > Mammalia > Chiroptera > Pteropodidae > Eidolon > Eidolon dupreanum. The sequence goes on from CM053502.1 coordinate 55,353,558, forward strand.
TGCATATTTCCAAAAAACTACACATGCTGCATATTACACATTCTGTTCTTCTAAAATGTAAAAATATTCCAATTCTAATTGCTATATTATAAAGATCCAAAAAGAAAAATAAGTTCAAAGTATCTTTTGGTTAGTTCTCAGAGAATTATAACATAATTTTTATTTTTTAAATGAATTAACCCAACAATACTAAAAAACTGAGATTTCTGTTGCCAAATTGAGTTTACTGTGTTTGTCCTCTAAAACATAACTTGCTAAACCTAAACTGAAGAATTGAATTCTGATCCCCAATTACTTACTTAATGCCTTAAATTCAAAAGTGTGTGCCTAAGAGAGAACATAGAAAAATATAGCACGTAACCTAGTGCAAGTTCTTTTAATCATTTCTAAACAGTTAAAACTTTAAGTAATTTGAACTCAAACTATTAGACAGTAGACTGTCATGGTAAAATCTTAGGATTTTAGCCTCATATTCTTTCCCCAAATTAGCATGGGTATATGAAGTAACCATTATATAATCTTTTTTTAAAAATTATTTATTATTATTTATGCCTACAGCACCTGGTCCTCCTAGGTGGTTTCCCAACCATGTACTAAACAGGTCTGACCCTGCTTAGCTTCTGAGATCAGACATCAGGCTTGTTCAGGGTGGCATGGCCATAGACCATGGACTGAGGCTCCACTGGGGTGTGAACCCAGGACCTCCTGCGTGTAAAGCAGATGTGCTAACCACTATACTATGGAACCACGTCCATGAAGTAACTGTTAACTCTAAAAAATCACTTAATATTTAATTTTTAAGTTGAAGAAAATAATTTCAAAAACTTCACCAACTGCTATTTGAGGACATAATTAAAAATTGTGCAAGATAAAATTATAGTAGATAATTATCTGAGATGTTAAATCATATGTATTCTTATATTTACCATGACAAGCAATGCAACAGCAACTTTAGTTCATGTGCAGTGCCCAGGACACTGATCAAAGGACACAAGGAATCTATGAGGGAAAGTGCTGAAAGCACATGTAGGGGGACAGAGGACAAATTTTACACCTCCCATAATCCTGACTAGTGTCCCTTCGATAGGCAAAAGCTTTTTGTCATTGAAAGGAAAAAAAAAAAAAAAGACCTCAAGTGCATTTCTGAAACATGTGCCACAGATTGTGGGCATCTGCTACAATTCAGGAGTGCAAAAGCAAACAAATTTGACACAGAAGTCCTCACACTCAATAGGATTTGTCTTGGTATACTTCTCTTCTGAAAGTGGGAACACTTTTTGTTTTTCTTTGGCAAAAATATTGACAACAGATCCAATTAGCTTGTGTCAGATCAAAGCAATCTCAAATTCCTATGAAAAAGTGACTGTGGGGCTTCCTAAACACTTAAACCACTCAGTTTAAACCAATAAATTCTTCTTATTTATATAGCTAAAAAATACTATATGCCAAGGAGATTATTTGATTATCTGAACACCAAACCTAAGTTATCTGATTTTAAAGTTATTACCATTAGTAACAAACACAAAAATAATAAACATTTATTAACTACTTACTAAATATGTGTGAGAGTATGTATATATGTATGTACGTATGTATGTATGTATAGATGTAGGAAAAAAGCTGGAATACTATATACCAAAGTATAAACACTAGTTTCGGTATGTTTATTTTACAAATTATCTACAATAAACGTTTATTTAAACGTAAATAAACTATATACTAGAAAAGTTTTTTTTTTTTTAGTAATTCAAGCTCTACAAGTCATTCTTAGATTAGTACTAAAATGAGACAGCATTTTTATATTGGAATTTGGAGGCAAATCTTTAGACAGCTGAGAAAACTTAAAATTAAGATTTGCCTCAAATATATATTTCTCATGGTAACACTTTAGTTTAATTCTTTAAACACCATTACATTCCAGAATTAAGGAAAGGCTTTATACTAGATCATTAACTTTATCATGAACTATAAAAATGGATGAACATAACCTTTATGTATTCTTTTAATTTATCATTCTCTGCTTCCTTTTTATGAATTTGGGACTGTAGTCGTTCATGTACTACTTTAACTGATTGTGAAAAACGGTTTGCTTTCAAAGCATTTACCTAAAACAGAGAGAACAAAAAAATGCGTTACTTGATATATTTCTCCACAATCTTTAACTTTACCCATACTTAGATATAAGCTGAAAAATTGATAGAAAGTAAAGTAAGACTTTACATAAACCATGACCTCCCTATTACAAAATATATTTTATGTAAGGCTGTTGGGGATGTTTTCTCTGCCCTCCTTTTATTTAATGGCTCTTGATAATTATTTCTTTTTTAAAATTCCTATTTGTCTTCCTAAGTAAAATTATGGGTATGTCTAAAATGCTCCTACAAACACCCAAATTCCTTACTTTATACTAAAATTGAAATACAATACAAATTTACACATAGTTCCTAACCGTGATTTATGCCAAGTACCCTGACAGAAACATCATAAAAATCTTTTAAAAAAACTTTAAATAATTAATATGTCATATTTGTTACATAAAACTTGTAAAATACCAAAATAATCTAAAAACCTTTTGTATCTATTTCTGAGGATACAGGGGCCAAGATGAAAAGAAGGTAAGGAATCAATATTAAGAAAATAAATGAATTAAGCTCAAAATTTGCTTACCTTTTCATTCTGAAACAAACAAGAAAGTTCTTGGATATATGTCTCCTTTTCAAGTACCTTCTTCTTAAGATTCTTCAGCAAATATAATGTAAGAGTCAGAAATATCATAACTTAATGTTGGCTAATTTTATAAAGCCAAGCAACATACAAATAAAAAATCTCAGAAAAATAGACACAAAGTGTAAAAAGACTTACAGTATTTTCACTTTCATTATCAGTTAGCCTCTCTAATATGCTGGATAAACTGTCGCCTGTCTGTGGAAAAAAAAAAAAGATGCTATAAATCAGTGTTTAAAAGTAGTAGAATGTAGAATAAGCCTCAATTAAGAAATTAATATGAACAACTACTATGCACAATTCAGATTTCTTTTTAATTAACATCAGAAGGATTTTTGCCCAAGTTTTCCAAATCATGTTTTGTCCACAAGTTATGAAATTAGTTAACTTACTAACTTAATCTCTAAATGACTCAGAAAGTACAAGCCCATGACATAAAAATCACAAAAATCTTGTCTACAGAAGAAGCTCACAGTGCTGTTAACAGGTAAAAATTATAAACAACCTAATTCTATCAATAAGAAATTTATTGTAACTACAGCAAATCAGTATCATTTCTATGTAGACATTTGAAATAAGAACAGAGAAGATCATGTATTCATTTTGAGTGTTATATTCCCACTTAAGAATGTGAAAAAGCTATAAATTCCTTTCACCCAAAGCACATATGCATATACTTATAATGTAAAATCATATACACAGTTCATGGACTTCAGGAAGTACATCCTTATGTTCTGTCAGGGCATTGCTTGGCATACATATATGTTTTCATTTCTTTAGTTACAACATATAAATGAATGTTCCCAGCAGCTTTATTCCTAACAGCCAAAAGCAGAAGCAACCCAAGTGTTCATCAACTGAGGAATGGATAAGTAAAAGTGGTCTACCCGTACAACAAAATATGGGTCAGCAATAAAGAGGGATGAAGCAATGATAAGTGCTACAGCATGGATGAACCTTGAAAAGATGTTGAATGAAAGATGGCAGTCATGAACAACCACACATGAAATGATTTCATTTTTATGAAATGTCCAGAATTGGCAAATTCATAGAGACAGAAAGTAGGTAATAGGCTGGGTGGGTATGGGAAGTGAACTTCTAAAGGGCATGGAGTTTCTTTTGGTAGTGACGAAAATGCTCTAAAATTGATTGGGGTGATGTCTACACAATTCTGTGAATACACTAAAAATCATTGAATTGTACACTTTGAAAGGGTGAATTGTATGGTATGTGACTTATATCGCAACAAAACTGTTACCAAAAACCCCCATAATATACACAAGAGCTTAAATTCTAAGAGTATTCTATTGTAATCAAGTGAAAAGAATTATAGCATAACAAAGTTTTTGAGATATAAAGTAAAAATATATTTTCTATAAAAATATGTAGTTTTCTTGTAGGACTATTTATGAAATAGTAAAAGTAGGGATTAGTTTAAGGGTTGCCATTTCAAACAAAAATTCAAGTATTATTTCCATTTCAAATATATCAATATTTTAATTTCTATAGTTTGAGAAATAATATAGCCTTCAAATGAAGACTATTAAATTAGTGGTTAATGTTCCTTACTTGTTGGTATTCTGTCTTTCTAAGAAGATATTCAAAAGATTGTTTTACACGTTTAAAAGTGTTTAATTCTTTTGTTAATATCTCCTTCTGTTTAAAAATCTTCTTCAAATTGGATGCAGAAAGATTAGCCTGACAAAATATAAAAACCACATACATATTTTAAGACATAGCATTGATACTCTAAAATATGTTACTATTATCAAAAAACACTTTTTCCTAGTATCAAAACCATTATTTTGTACATAGTAATAGTAAATTTTGCCAAGTTTATTGATAGTAATAGGATCTGTTACCTAGTATATTAAAGTAAAATGAAATCAAACTAAGGGCTTAAACTCTAAAATATTTGTCATTTATTTAAATAAAACTAATAGAATACAATCCAGTTTTTGTTCTTTACTCAAACTTTAGTATACTGAAATTTTAGAATAGAGACTTCTATTTCCACATAACATTAGAGAAAAGAGATTTATTTCATCTCTCAGAATATTTTTTATTTTAAATTCACTCGAGAAAAGTTGACTTCCTAATTCAAATCCAGGTAAGTCGAGTATCAAGGGATACAGTTTCTAGCTTGGCCTCTTATCAAGTACATACTTGAGATTATCCTTGAGGAAAAGAATTACAGTTACCCTCATAGGAATAAAGAACACTGATGATAAACCTGCATTTTTTCATATCAAATACCAGTATGAGAGCATAACTACTTTAAGATATGAGACCGCAGTTAATGCATTGAGTATTATGCTAACTTTTCATTTTACTAGATGTTCACAAGTACTCACATTTTCAAAACTAATTTCTTCAATAGTGTCCTTAAATAATGGCAAAAGTAATTCTACAGAGTAGGTTGCCAGCTCGGCTTCCTTGTATGTTGCTTCCAATTCAGTCGTTTCATTTAGGATGCCTTGCTGTAAACTAATTAGATATTCACAAACACAATTTAAGGTAAATCTGTCACATAAACTAGGTATACTTTTAGGCAAACATATTATAGCGTAACTAAATATTACAGTTCCATAAATTGCTCTACAAAATGTAACAGTAAATTGTCACTGAAAATTTAATAAATTTTTCTATACTTCCATATTTTTTCTACATTTACTACAAACAAAAAGACAGTTTTTAAAATGTTAAGATATATAAAACACAAAGACCACCAACAGCAATGTTTCACTGTGGTATTTGATAATTATTCAATATCCCTTTTACAGTTTGTAAAATGATTTGTGTACATGTTTGTCTATTTTAATTCCCTTCCTTCTCTCTTACTCCAAACCCAAAAGATTTGTCTTTCCAGACCATATTCCCAAACCTTTTCTTGAAACGTACAGTTCACAAAAAAGTCCTCCAGAAGAATGAATAATCTAAACAAATGAAACACAAAAAAACTAAAGCTCTCTAGATATTTCAAAATCCTTCACATTTGTGTTTTAATTATCATTCATAACAAACCTGATAATATTTGCCTTCCTGATTATGTTTTGCCTAGATACTACTGTGTAATATCTCTAAGATACATTTTTTGAGGGGAGGGCCACATTTTTACATCCTGAAATCACGATGCTTCTTGCAATCTTTGTCAATCAAGAGGCTGTCCTGAGCTGGCAATCCTGCGCATGCTCAAAAGGTATAGAATGGGTGTCCAATGCTTTGCTAAATACCCTGAGATGGGTGCAGCACTTTTTTAACCCCTAAGAATAAAGGGTCATAGACAGGGTTAGAGGGAGTTGGTGAAGTAGGAATGTTTAGCAACATTTCAGAAGCAAGACTCAATGTAGCCTTGCTATATATGGTAATTAAGAGCCCAATAATGATAAATTTTATTTTAGTTAAAGATCCTCCTAAGAAATGTCATGTCACCAATAATCTTAATAGCAAGGACCACCTGAGTTAAAAGTGACTCAGAAGAGTTGGGCTAGTATACAGAGAAGTTTTGAGAATACCTAACTCATTTATTTCACTTACATTTTATTTTTGTATAAGCACAGAGTTGTTTGGAATAAAACTCTATGTATAATTAAGTTTGAAGAACTTTTTCAACATTTATAAATTCCAAGTCTTTCTTTAATTGGCAGCATTTTTCTTTCTGAAACATAATATTATGGCTCATCAGCAACTGATGGCATCTTAGAGGTTATGTCAAAAAGTAGGTATGTTCTTAAATACCACTAGCTTAAAATGATGGGCCTAAAAAGATACTGGCTATGAATGACAAGTGTCCATTATTAAAAATCTTGGGCAGAAAGTCAAGAATGATTATATATGACCAAATATTTTCATTTGTAACAAGCTAAACTGGAAGCTAAACTAATGGTATTTTGATTGTCATTGGGGGGCGGGGGCAATGAGTCATATAAATAATGAGTATATTCCCTATCTTAGAGAAGCAAAATATGATAAGTATTTGTTTGATCAATATGCCAAATAAAAGTAAATTAATACTCATAAACTATATTTCCAAAATTCCATAGTATTTATATTTTCATTTACCTTAGTTAAAATGCTTTATATTACAAATTCTTATAGGTAAGGTTCTTATTTATAAGTGCTTTCATTAAGATTCAAAAAACCTGGCCAAATTCTGCTAAATGAGTACATTTATAATCAGATTAAATAAATATTAATTACTAGATTTGAAGAAAATATTCTTAAAAGGATGCTATATTTGATTCAAATAATTTACAATGTGAACAAAACATGAAACTCTGAAATCTGATAATTAGATAGCCCCTATTGTTGAGAATACCAGCTGAGATGACTTTCACTGGCATGCTGTAGTAAATGTTCTTTCTCTGGTCTACTTTGAAAATGTGAAAATAGTTCTTCTGAATGACTTCTATCACTTGCAGGCTTCTCCATATATTCAGTAAATGGATTGATAGCTGGCTTCCACAACTTCTTCATATAAGCTGAAAGTTAGGAAATATTTTAATTATTAAATTTATCATTTCATTAGATTCTTTTTTTTTCTGTCATTACCCAATGATATAAGATAGAAATCCTGAAGATATTTAAACTGATATTTCACAAATTGGGACTCTTAACTGCTACTTATCGTGATAGTAATTCAAAATTGTATCAAAATTGCATAGCACAACCATTCAACAATTGCCAATTTCTATACACATTTTCCAAAAGCCTACTCTTTTCTACATAATCACAAAAATGTAGACATTTTTATTAGTTGATTTCTTCAAGTATTATAATAATATCTTAAAACAGTGGGACAAGAAAATAGATAGAAAAACCATAGGTTAACAATGGTGCTCATTGTTATTTATGCCAAGAAGAGTGAAAATTTAACATACTTTTGAAAGTATTTGACAACAATAGCTTCAAAGAAGAGTTATTTGTTTGAAACTGGACCTTTCAAAATTACATTCATTCATTCTCATTTTGTAGCTCAACCTAGGATATTCTTTGGTGATAAGGAATAGATAAATGGCATCACTTCTAAGTTTTACTGAATAATCTAACTGCTTTCACTCAAACTTAGAGATGTCATTTTAAAAATGTGAATATTTATGAATTTCTTTAAAACTGTTCCAGTTTAATGAGTTAGTGCTTCAGCAATCCTTAAGGCTGTTTTTCACAACTCTGATATATGGTAATGTGTCTCCCTAACTTCACTTTATGTTTATATAAAATCAAATATTATATTTAAGGTTTTCTGCATTTTTCAGATATTTATCTCTTTATAATTTACTTTTATATATGTTATAAAATACTTATGTTTAAGAACTTTCAATACTTTAGGCAGATGAAATACATTGAAAATTACTCACAATATTTAATTAGCAATTCCAAAACCTTCCGAAGTGCCTGTAAAAATCTATTTTTGTCTGAAAGTTCTATATACCACAGAAGCAAATATTTAAAATATAAGCCAATGAAAAGCATTTTCATATTTTTGAAATACTAGAGACTCATGCCCAAATGAAACTGCTGAATAACCTACAGATAGACTAAGATGACCTACTTGAATGCTGCAAACATGTAACATCTGCTGTTAAGGAATAACAATATTTGAGCTAGCTGTAGTCTAGAAGAATTAAAAGTAAACAGATATACAAAATCAAATGAAAAACCAAACCTAAGAGTGAAGAAGAATATGCTCTGGATAAGTCACTGCAATTAAGAGAACTATCACCTACTGATTTCTTCATTCGCAATAGCTACCCCACTAAAAGAATTGGTATTTATTTTTCAGCCATTCGCTTTTTAAAATATTTGTTCTTCTGTACAGTGGAATCTTAAGGAATCTTATTTATATTTGAATCCTCTACCTATAAGCCTTATAAAAGTTAAGCAATAATTAGAGAGGACTCGAGGTTTATAGCAGTTAACAAAAATGATGAATGAAAACTGTTGCTTTTTACTTATTCGCCCCTCAGTTCATCTTTTCTTGGATCATTAAAGGAAAAATGGTTTCTATATTTCGAATAAAATTTTAAAAATCAATGTAAGGGGATAGGGATCTTGAATTTGTAGGAAATTTTATGAGATAAGATTCAGTTTGGTGTTAGTATTTTAAATGAGTTCTTACTTAGCTTTGTGGGCTATTAGGAGCTACTTATACAATTTCTCTAAGTTTCATCACAAGATAAAAGGATACATCATTTTTCTGCTTTATCTCCTATAAGAATGACTGTCTTATTTTAAACAGTAAACACTGTAAAAATTGGGATTTTAGATTGACTTTTAGCCCAACATTCTAAAAATTTATCTTCATTACAGACTGCTCAGACCACGAAGCAGAGAACTATATAAAGTCTCAGATATTTCCATAGAAATTATCAACAATCATATTCTTACAATCTAGAAATATTTTCCAGGATAAAAATGATTCAGAGGTTTCAGGCGTTCCACCATTTCTGTGTTTTGACAATAATATAACTAAAAACATGTGTGTGCTGAAGAACAATGTAGTAATTTTCTTTAGCATAATAAGTCCTACCTTCACAAAAAATGCTATCATTTTAGTGAATCGAATATATTATTCTTATATAGAAAAGCAGATGTTTTGCAAGAAAATGTTTTCCATTATGTAGAATAATACTGTCTTTGACAAATGTATTATACTTTTGAATAACTTGTTAGTGGTGAACTAACACATGTTCTACACACATATTTAATGATCAAATCCCTAAAGGTTAGCAATTTTTAAATACTTTTAATGTTTAAAAAATTAAATCTCATATATAGAGATTTTACCTGTCCCCTACCAAAAAGGCATGTACTTAAGTCTTTTTCCAGGCGTGATCATGGGTGTATGCTGATCTAGCTACACTCACTCAACCGTGTTCCATTTTGGCCAATGACAAGCATTTGAGGGACGGTTGTTCAGGGACCATGACGCTGGCCATGGTGAGAGAAAAGAAAGATCACGATCCATGACCTTCCTTAGCACCTAGATGTTCTGAGTAAACTAACCAGCTGCGGACACATATGTATTTAAAACTAATTTTTCCAAAAAGCATGTGGATCTTGAAGATTTTATTTGTTTCGCCAAACATTAATTCTTGAAAATTAGCTCCCACTGGCTTCAAATAAAAGCACATAGCTTCCACTGAAGAATTCACTATAAAATATTCAGCAAGGAACACAAAGTACATATAATAATGTGCTCGTTTCTCACTATTTCTAGACAATTGTCGAAAGTTTACTAGAGAAATAATTGTGTGGCTTTTTAGACATCATAATGGAAAAAAAAAAAGTATAGGAAATTTGGAAATAGGCAAAGAATAAAAATAACCACAGGTGGAAAACAGATCTTATGAGTAAAAATTATCAAAATTGGAAAAAAACTTTTTCTGATATAATGAAGTTAACTCAGATAGTCATGCACCACTTAATGACAGTGATTCATTCTGAAAAATGAATTACTAGGTGAGTTCATCATTGTGCAAACATCACAGAGTGCACTTACACTAAACCAGATGGTATAGCCTATCACACACTTAGGCTGTATGGTATAGCCTATTACTCCTAGGCTACAAGCCTATTCTTCATGTTATTGTAGAAGATTAAATCAAGCAGCAAGCTTTTTTTTTTATAAGTAGAAAGAGTACATTCTAAAATAACTAGTAAATACATAAACAAGTAACATCATCGTTCATTATTATCAAATATTATGTACTGCATATAATTGTGTGTGTTATAATTTTATGCATCTGGCAGCTCGGTTTTTTCACCAGCATCACCACAAATGTGTGAGTAATGCACTGCGCTACACGTTAGGATGACTATGACATCACATGTGATAGAAATTTTTCAGCTCCATTGTAATTTTATGGGATTACACCATCATCTATGTAGTCCAATGCTGACCAAAATGTCATTATGCAGCACAAAACTGTAATTAGCTAATGCCTCTGTCCAATGAATAAAGGAATTTAATTATAAAAGTGTTGCAGATTGGATAATATGGGGGAAGAGGAGATAGCAACATTGACTTATTTGTAAATATGCTATTCTTACTTCAAGGTCCAGTTCCCCCTTCTTCCCAAAATATTCCCCTGACTACTCCAGCCCTAAACATCCTAAACATCTAATAGTATTTTCAGAATCATACAGTTTAGAATTTAATTGCTCCATAAATGCTCATATTTTAGTTTTCTTTCAAACTTCCTACTAAATCTGTAAGGGCAAATATCATACCCATGACCCTCTGCCCTCAAAAAATGCCTAACACAGTTAAGGGCATAGGTAAGATTTTATATGTAAGTTATGGTGATCAAATAATTTATTATTCAAACTGGGACACTTTTGAAATGAAGGGAAACCCATATAGAATCCAATTATCTGAGAGGACTGGACCAAAGATGTTCAGAATATCATCTAATCCCAAGTAAAATCTGCATCCTTTACCAGATAAACAAAGCATTTTCCTCCCCTTCCACATGAAGACAAGTGCTGCCATTTGTTAAAGGAGCATTGACTGACCTTATAAACATTACCTCACAAAAACCCTTACAAAGTTGTTAGTAATATCCAAAAACTACAGAGGGGAAAAATAAGTTTTAGAAAAGTTAAATAGTTTGCCCAAGATTATAAGTAAGGAAGTGATAGAGCTTAATCTAGTCAAGTTTTAACAACACTCTTATAAATTCAGTTTATATTTTAAAAAATGAAATCTGTTCTGTACAAGGAAATGTGAAGGATGAGTAAGGTTGAGCTCCTTGAAGGCAAGACTACAAGAATAGATTGCAGACGCTGAGCAGACCACTAAACTCCCATGTGCTAAGGGCTCTGACAGGGAACTCATGAGGTAGCATGAGAGCATACAAGATATCTAACACCAGCTGGCAAGATCCTGGGAGACATTCCTAGAGGAGGTGAAACCTCAGTTGAATCCTGCAGAACAACTTTGAACTTGGTGAAAAGAACAGCAAAAGGCATTCAAGACAGAGGATAAAACAAGGAATCAGGAGGGAACATGACTTGCAAGGGCAAGTGGCAAAAGATGAAACTGGAAACACTTAAAGCGGCAACTATATGCCAAGTTCAAGAGTTTGAATTTTTTCCTAAACGTTAAGACACGATTAAATAATTTTAAGAAAGGGAATGACAGATCAGAAGTGCACCTTTAAAAAATAAATCAAGTGGTCTTTTGGAGAATGGACTTAGGCATATGGAGGGGAGGAGAGAAGGAGTCAAACGGTTTTTAAGGTCCCGGAGAGATGAAATTCCAACATTCTTTTCCTATAAAAATTTTGATCAAAAGTTGTTTCCACTGGTGATAAAAACATGAAGAACAATGAAAGAATTAGAATCAGAATGCCAGAATAGGAAGAAATCAGTGCAGATCAAGTGATCAAACATAACACTTCATTTACCCATGACCATCTGAATGGACTGCTCCACATATAAGTTCCAAAAAATGACAGCTTATCCCTTTAAGCATCAAAATTAACTTAGACCAGATTGAAGAAAATCTTTTAAAAGCATTATTTCCTCCTTCTCAATAGAGAAGGAAGACTGAACATAATTTAACCATCCTTGATGACCCAGAGGCAGCATATTAAAATGAAATACTGGGCCTGACTCATCAGTTCTTAGTCCTTTCAAGCCACCTGATACGGACAACTCTTACCCACGGCTTTGGTTTTCTGATATTCAGAATGAGAATAATCTTTGTCAGCCAAAGCTGTGGTGAGGTTTGAACAGAACAATTTAGAAACACTTACAATTGGGGTTCTTTTGTTCTATTTAGGGCCCTCTGGCTCACTCTGTTGGGGCTGCTTTCCCACCAGGTCTTCAAATTTTTTCATGTTTATAAATATAATAATCATCCTCAGTCAATCACAGTTCCTGAAATTACTTGCAGGTCTGAATTATCTGTATAGAACCAACTCTTATATTCAAACCAATTCTTTCAGTGTCTATTCTTTGCAGAATTAATACAAGTCATCTTCAATGTACTCATAAATTGAATACTACTAAATCAGAGCCCAGGGGAAAGCAATTATTGACTTCCAACATAATTGTGCCCAGAGAGTAGATGTTACATCAACTTCATTGCTATACCCAGTTTCCTGGGTCTCATTCATTTTTACAGACCAAGCACAATGATTAATAGTAATATAAACAACGCCATTTTCTCATACCTTTGGGTGTTTGGAATACAAAAGCAATACTATTAATACACATCAATTGTGAAACCAGAATAAGTAGCAAAAAATGAATACCTACCTTTTAAAAAATTACAAACATCACTGTGAAATTATTTTAAGGAGAGAAGCAAACTAATTTTAAAAGCAAACATCTTTCTGTGGTCCAACTATAACACGTAGTGCTTAAAACTGCTTCAAGTACCTCATTCACTCAAAAACACCTGAAACTTTACTATGCATGAAGTTACAGAGAAACTCTCTCTGCGACAGACTTGATCCCCACCAGCCAGTCTGGCAATGGATCGCTCAGTAACAACAAGCACCACTTACTAACCATCTCTTTTATTACTTAACCACTCCAAGGTGACTATCATTGTCCTCTTTTACAGATGAGGAAACTGAAGCTGCGAACATTAACTGACCTGCCCAAGACCACATCCTTGAAGGGGTTTCTTACAGAGGCTGGAACCTAGAAGGACCCTGAAGAAATTCCTTCCTGGAATAGTCTTCACTTATGGAACCCCAAGGCCTACCATGATCTGCAATATTAAACAGTGGGTGCACAAAAGCCAACCGAATGAGTAAAAGCACTATGTCTGTAAAGAAACCCCGCCCAGGCCGGCCGGGTCAGAGCTGCCTTGTGAAGCCCATCTCACTAAGATCTGCCCTGCTGTCCCAAGGACCACAACCCCTCCTAGGAGTACGAGACTTGCTCCTTTTTTCATAGCTCAGCCAGCCAGCCCAGGCGGAGTGGAGGGTGTGGGCTTCAAGGAGCTGAAGTCTGGCCCTGGATGGACACAAGGGACTTCCCCTCCTGGGACCCACCACCGCCCGGGTCTCATACGTCCAAAGGCCCACACGGGTACCCTCCCAGCCACCACGCAAGCACAAGCTTCCCCTGCCCAAAAGCGCGCCTACGCCCCCACCGCTGCGTCAGCACGTCGCCGTGACGTCAGCCCGCCCTTCTCCGCTTGAAATGGGTCCGAAGGGGTCTCATAGGCTGACGCCACGCGGATGTTAGTGGGAACCCGGCAGGCGAACATACCTGTGTTCTCCAGCCCTGAGTGGCCTAGGAGGAAGCGGGAAGCAGTAGGCAGTGCGGTGGGTGAAAGCTAGGAAGAAAGGCAAGGGCTCCGAGGTAGAAGCAGGCGGATTCCTAGAACTGCTAGAGGTGAAAGAGTGCCCGCTAACGTGCAAGTGAGACAAGCGGAGCTAGTAACCAGCAAGTGGTTTCTCTGGCAACGGCCGCCTTTTCCGTTGGGCCCGCTGTTGCGCAGCCAATTGGTCGGCGGGGAAAAGAGCGCGCAGGCGCCTGTTGCTATTGGCGAGAGTAGGTTGGAGGGGCGGGGAGAGGCGCAGCGTCTCTCAGTTTCTTAGGATAAACTTGTTTTCCCCACAAACCTTTTGTTTTATTAAAGGGCAGAATTTGTGTGTAGTTATAAAAATCCATAACCAGAAAGGGAAATAAGTATGACAAATTCCAAATTTTTGGACACGTGTTCTGGAAGTGCCCTGCTTTAGCTTTTTTTTTTTTTTTTTTTTTAATGCTGGAAAGTGGCTTTGTGCTTTATTTATTTATTTTTTTTAATTTATCGGGGTGACATTGGTTAGTAAAATTATAAAGGTTTCCAGCGTATAATTCTATCATTCATCTCTGTATATTGTACTGTGTGTTCACCACCCAAAGTCAATCTTCTGGCACTATATATTTGATTCCCTTTACTCTTATTTACCTTCCCTTTGCCCACCTTTCCCTCTGGTAACTTCTGAATTGTCTGTGTCATGAGTTTTTGTCTTGTTCATTTGTTGCTTTTATTTTTATATCCCACATATGAATGAAATGATAATGGTTCTTGACTTTTTCTGATTTACTTAGCCTAGCATGATATTCTTAAGATCCATCCATGTTGTAGCAAATGGCAATATGTAAATTGGTACAGCCACTGTGAAAAACAGTAGGAATGTTCCTCAGAAATTTAAGACTAGAGTTACCATATGACCCAGCAATCCCTCTTCTGGGTAGCTACCTGAAAATTTTGAAAACATTTATTTGTGAAGTTGTATGTACCCATATCTTCATTGTAGCATTAGTCAGGAGGCCAAGACATGGAAACAACTGACATATCTTTTGATAGACAATTGCATACAGAAGGTATGGTACATATATACAGTGGAATACCACCGAGCCATAAGGAAAGATGCTTTTGCTTTTTAAAGGGGAGATTTTAAAAAACCAAGGTAACTGCTACTGGAAGAAACCTCATTTAATGTATGGTATTATTTACCTGTGATCCTTCCCTGGTCTCTGTTTTCTCCCATTAAATGGGGGAGCCCAATGGTGATCGCCAAGATACCTTTCAGTTCTCAAATTTTTTGTATTTATGCTACAGCCAGATGGTATGGTTTATAAACTCCTGAACAAGCAAAAAAATTTTCAAATTTTATTTGGAAAAGTATAAAACTTTATCCAACACCTCATCTTTCACGTTAAGGATCCTATACATGTTACATTCACAAGTAGGGCAACTATCAACTGAGCAGTTTAATCGTGGCATACCTCATTATTGGTTTTAGCTAAAGAATATTTTGCATTGATGATTCTAGCAATTTTTTTTCCTCCACAGCACTGTTATTGTCCAGCCAAAAGTTCATGAGAATTAAAAGTTCATTCATAATAAACACAACCGTTTCACACATGTAAATACTAAAAAGCATAGAGATTGGAGATTTAAGTATCTATTTCCTCACTGATGGATCATGACCTTGGCAACTAACTTCTCTGGGCTAGTCTTATCTCACACACACACACACACACACACACACACACACACACACACACACGTGGGTAGACAGGTGGAGTTGGGGCAAGAGACATAATTTCTAGGGCCTTTTCAGCACTAACCTAGGATTCTAGCTAACCTTACTAATGTCATAAATAGAAAAATAATTGTACTGAGAAGTTAGTATCCTCTTATGAAAAGTACTTATTTTAATTAAATTGCATCAGTATTAGATATAACCACCGTTATAAGAATTCAAGAGAAAATACTTACAAAATCTCAAAATGATTACATAGGGTTCTCAAAATGACTTTTTTAACTGAATTGTCAGGGTAAAGTAAATATAACCTCCCTCATCCTCTAAATCTGATCTGTTCCTAAGATCTAGTTGACAGTAATTTACTAGAAAAATTCTTTGTTCCATTATTTAAATGGAAAAAAAAAATAATTTATTCTAGCCCATTCAAAAACCTCAATCAGTTTCTTTAAATATCATTAATCACTTGATAACCTATTAAACAGTCCACCAAAGATTTCCATATAATTTAAAGCAGAGGATAACATACTTTTTCTGTAAAGAGCCACATATTACTATTTTAGGTTTTGTGAGTTATACAGTCTCTGTCATACTTACCATTGCCATTGTGGCATATAAGGTGCCAAGGAGGATACATAACCAAATGGCTTGGCTGTGTACCAATAGAATTTTATTTACAAGAATAGGTACCAAGATAGATTTGGCCCATAGGACATTGTGTGCAGACCTCTGATATAAAGCATTTAAAAAATCAATTGCCAGATTTAAAAAAACAAATTCGTTTGTGGTACACTTGTGTATAGGATGCAACAATATATTATTGGATGAAATTGTGTTTTTCTCACTGCGACAAATATATACTATAATGTGAAAATTGCAGAAATGAAATAATAAAGATACTTGATGAATACAAATAATACTTAGCAAAATAAAAAGCAATTTAAAAAATTGTTTGGTGGTAAACTGTTTCCAAAGATGGCCTCTGAACAATTCTCATTGCTGTACACCCAGCACAAGTGGAATCTACTTCCCCCCTCGAACTTGAACAATAGAATGTTGTAAAAGTTACCCTGGGCCAGTTCTAGATTTAGGCCTTGAGAACCCTGGCAGGTTCTGGTTTCCTTTCTTTGAAGCCAAGTACCATATAAGAAATCCAATTACCCTTCTGTTGAGCAAAACCCAGTCAGATCCCAGCTGGTTGAACAAAACCTAGTCAGATCCCAGCTGGCAGCATGAGATGTCAGACATGTTAGCCATTGATTTTTCAAGGTCCAGCCATGTTCCCTCTGAATACAGCTTTGTGAGTGACCCTAGCCAACACCATGATCCAAGGGGATGAAAGGTGAAACAACTTTCTTTCTAAGTGGGTAAACTAATATGGTCCAGACCATTGGACCCAAGAAAATTCAGAAGTAGGAGAACTCTAAATTTTCATAGGGTTTATCTCCCCACTTTCTCGATTGTATGTGTCCTTTCCAGCATGTTTTGGTTTTCTTTTGTTGTTGTGACAAGCTAAGTGGTTTAAAACAACTGTTTTGTTCATGATTCTGTGAGTGAGAAATTCAGGCAGGGTTCAGCTGGGTGTTTTTTTTCCTCCATATGGCAATAGCTGGGTTACTTCATATAGTTGCAACTAGATTGCTGCTGAGGCTGAAATATCCCACATAACTTTAGTTATATGTCTGGTGACATAGTAGATTCATTTGGGAGACGAGGACCTCTTCCACTTTATCCTTGTGGCTCTGTATGTGGCTCTGTGTGTGTGTGTGTGTGTGTGTGTGTGTGTGTGTGTGTGTGTTAGCTGTATCCCAAGAATGGGGGCTCAAGCAGCAAAGGCAGAAGTTACATATCTAAAGCCATGCAAGTTACACAGAATCACCACTGCTGCATTTTGTTATCTAAAATATATCAGAGGGCCAGCCCCAATCTGAGGGAAAGAGTGAAAGATTCCACCTCTAGGACAGTGTTAAGGTCACATTGCATCTACGGAAAGACAATTTACTACACAAGGCATCTATGGTATATGCATTTTCCTGATCATTGGGTTCTATCAGCACAATATTATACATATAGTAGACAAAAGTGATATCCCATAAGGTGATGAAATGATCATAGTTCCTGCACACTAAATTATGAGAGAGAGCTAGAGAATTAACATAGCCCTTATGTAAAGCAATAAATTCTCTCAGTTTAGATGAAAGCAAATAACTTAGTTTTTGCATGCATATTAGGATGAATAAAAGATATTTGCCAGAGTGATATCTACATATTAGGTGCTAGGAATTGTGCTCATTCACTTGACAAAAAGACTACACCTGAATCAACATTTTAGATGACACATTCACTTCTACACAGGCCAAATAAAAGGTTAAATGAGGGTGTAGTGAAAATCACAAAATCATATTCTTTCATTCTTAGTCTAACATCCTAGGAATTCATTTTCACAGGTTTCTGCTGATATAAACAAGCAAATTCTTGCATAGTTTTTAGTATATTGAAATCTAACTCTACACAGATCTATACCAGTGGTTCTTGACATTTTTTTTTCTTGAGTCACAACTTGGGGCGTGGGTGCAGGAGAGATTACGATTGGAATCTAGTGGGTAGATGTCAGGCATGCTCCTAAACATCCTACGATGCACAGGTTAGCCTCACAACAATAAAAAATTATTCGGTCCATTTCTTACTGATGTTAAGAAACCATGGTCAAATATGGAGAATACAGAGGCCACTAGCCACTGGATATTGAACATTTAAAATGTGACTAGTCTAAATTGAAATATGTTGTAAGTGTAAAATACTGATTTTGCATATGAAAAAGAATGTAAAATATCCTAATTTTTATATTGACATGTTGAAATAATATTTTAATATATTGAGTTGTGTAAGATAAATCATCAAAATTTAATTTTAACTCGTTTTACTATTTTTAATGTAGGTACTAAAAATTATAATTACATAGGTGGCTCACATTATATTTTTACTGGATAGTGCTGGTCAAGGGGTATAAACAAGTGATAACAGTCAGTTATGAGAAGAATCAGGAAGGTAAATTCTTCAAATGAAATTATTTTAGAATTTTCCAAGAAGACTAGAGTAGCTTTTAAGAAAGGGAAAGAGCTGTTCTTCAGAAAGCAGGAAGCTTGGTAAGGTATAACTGCTAAGAAAATAGAATTATGCAAGTCCACCCAAACAACTCCATTATAATTCTCAAGATCTAGCTCCTTCTCAATTAGTGGCTTAATTTTTCATCTGGTGAGTCTGTTTATTCATCTTATCTTGTTATTCAGCTCTTCACATCATTAATACTTGATTTGGATATGTCATCCCAGCAACCCAAAGAGATAAGTTTTTAAGGCAATCATAGATGCTCTCCTGACCTCTGAGCTTATCACATTTTTCTTTCGGCACCTTAGTACAAGTATAAAGAGCAAACCCACCCCACAATCTTTGTATTCTTCATTTCTGCCATTCCCACAAAAGGCTTGCCTTCAATAATTAGTCAATTCCTGATGACTACAGGTCACTTTTAAGTGAAGCTAAAATTTACATTCAATAAAGTGCACAGATATTCAGTGTTCAAACATGAGTTTTGACAATTACATACATCCATGAAGCTATAACCTAAAACAAGATCTAGAACATTTATATCAGCCCAGAAAGTCTATTTGTCTTCCTTTCTGGTCCATTAACCAAAACTACCTCATTCCCCCTCACATACACATGCAAACTGAGAAAACCGCTTTCTAATTTCTGTCACTACAGGTTAATTTTGCCTATTCTTGATTGTCATATAAATGTAGTCATACAATATATCTTCTTTTGTGTCCAACTCCTTTCACTATATATATATATTTTTTAGATTCAGTAATACTGTTGCACATTTTAGTAGTTTATTCCCTTTTATTGGTAAGTAATATTCAGTTATGTGAATATATCACAATTTGTTTACCAATTTTCCTGTTGATATTTAGGTAGTTTGCAGGTTTTGGTTACTATGAATAAGAACGTTATAAACACACTTGTAAAAGGCATTTTATAAATATGATTTCAATTTTTTTTATCTAGGAGTATAATTGCTGGATCAAGGGATATGCATTTCTTTTACTTTGTAAAAAAATGATGTATCCATCTTCAAAGTGGTTGTAGCAGCAATTGCTTCACATCCTTGCCAACATTTATTATAGCCACATTCTCTATTTTTGTTGTTCTAGGGAGTGTGAGGTGGCATCTCATTGTGGTTTTAATTTTCATTTCCCTGATAACTAATAATGTTGATCATTTTTTAAATATTTATTTACCAAATATTCATCTTTTATGAAGTGCTATTCAAGTCTTTTGCTCATTTTTGAGTTGTCTTTTTTTTGCTGATTTGTAGGACTGCTTTATATTTTCTGAAGAAGTCTTTGGTTGAATATATATAATGAATATTTTCTCTCAATCCGTATCTTGCTTCTTCATTTTCATAAAGGTGTCTTTTGATGACCAGGATTTTGATACAATCTAACTTATCAATATTTTTCCTTTTATAGTTTTGTGCTTAATAACTCCACATTTGTGAAAATTATTGTGTGTTTTCTTCTAAAAGTTTAATGATTCTAAGCTTTTATATTTAACAGTGTGATTCATTTTGAATTTATTTTTGAAAGGAGTAATTAGGGGTCAAGACTTGCTTATTTGTAAACAGATAGTCAATAGTTCCACCACCATTTATTTAAAAGACTTTCTTTTTCACATTGAATTAACTTAGTGCTTTTGTTGAAAATGGCTAGACCATATATATGTGTACTTTTTATTCTACTCTAATAATAAATAATCTAAACATATGCCAACATCACATACTCTTGATTACCGTAGTTTTATATGTCTTAAAATTAGTAGAATCCATTTGCTACAAGGGTGGTTGTTCACAAGGTTAAATAAGAACTGAACAAAATTTGAGGCACAGACAGGCATCACTCTTACTAGAGTGTTAGTGGGTATCTTAGTAAGTTATACCATAGACTGGGTGGCATTAACAAAACAAAGTTATTGCTCACAGCTCTGGAGGCTGGGTAGTCTAAGATTAAGATGCCAGCTAATTCGATTCCTGGTGAGAGCCTCTTCCTGGTTTTCAGAGGGACACCTTTTTGCTGTATACTCACATATAAGAGAGAGAAGAAGCAAACTCTCATATATCTCTTCTTATAAGGGCACAAATCCCATAATGAGGGCTTCATACTCATGACCTACTTACCTCCTAAAGGCCCTGCTTCCAAATACCATCACATTGGGGATCAGGGTTTTAAACTATGAATTTTGGGAGAACACAAACAGTTAGTCTATAGCAGTGGGCAACACGTTATCTGTTGTTGAAAAGACGGCTTTACCAGAAACCACCCAGAAAAGTAACTACCCTAGTACTGCACAAACTAATTAAACCATCGGAGGTCAGGCCAAGCATAAGTATGGGATGAGGCTGAAATGAGTTATTACAATAATGTGGTGGTTAGCAACAAGGGCTTTAGAGCATAGAACAGTGTATTCATGTTTTCTAGCTACAAGTCTTGGGCAAGTTACTTCACTTCTCCAAGCCTTGTTTTTTTTTTCTTTAAACATATTAAAGAATAATTCTACCTATTTGACAGGATTGTTATGATGATTGAGGTCATATTTGTAACACATAGCCTTGACTTTAATAAATCATAAGTGCCCCATAAGTGGTAGATATTAATAAACAATGACTGTTTTAAGCTGCAAAGCACAGGATATAAAGTCAAGAATGATTATCTCTCTCTTATATTTAAGACTTTCTTTTTAGAGTATTTTTAGGTTTGCAGCAAAATTGAGAGGAAAGAACAGAGATATACCATATATCCCTGCCCCCACTCATGGACAGCCTCCTCATTATAGAAATCTTCCACCAGATGGAACATTTGTTACAATTGATGAACCTAGATTGACACATCATTATCACCCAGAGTTTACATTTACAGTTCATTCTTGGTATTGCACATTCTATGGGTTTGGACAAATATATAATGACACGTATTCACCATTATAGTCATATGGAGCATTTTCACTACCATAAAAATCCCCTGTGCTCTACCTATTCATCGCTTCTTTCCCCAAACCCTTAGCAACCACTAATCCTTTTACTGTCTCAATAGTTTTGCCTTTTCCAGCATGTTATACAGTTGGACTCATTTAGTATGTGGCCTTTTCATATTGGTTTCTTACACTTGTTACTACATATTTAAGTTTCCACCATGATTTTCCATAGCTTAATAGCTCATTTCTTTTTAACATTGAATAATATTCCATTGTCCAGATGTACCGTAGTTTATTTATCCATTCACCTACTAAAGGACATCTCAGTTGCTCCCAAGTTTTGGCAGTTCTGAATAAAGCTGCTATAAACATCCAGGTGCAAGTCATTATGTGAACATATTTTCAGCTCCTTTGGGTAAATAGCAAGGAGTGGGATTGCTGAATCTGATTATCTCTTTTCATGCAGATATTTTCCACAGTGACTGGAGTGTTCAAAAAAGAGTTTTTTAAAGAAAAGTAATAGCATATGTGAATTTACTTTTCAGTCTAAACTATAAATGGTTTCAGCAAATACCATAATGTACAAAAATCCAAAATGTTTGACCAGTTAAATAAACACTGTCAAATTTAACCTAAGTCATAGCATGTGTTCAGTATTTATACTCAAGAAAATTAGTTATGTATGGAACATTTAATACATTATATTACATAGCCAATTTTTAAAATCAGTTTATTTTAATACCATGCACAAAATAACACTATCTGTCCTTATATTTTAAGCTCAGTACTCTATCCTCTGGATACTAGCAGTTCTTTGGCTGACCGAGGAAAAATGATGCATGGGTATGCGATTTCCTTTTTAAAATATAGTATTGTTTGGCTCTGATTAGGTATTAAAGCCTTCAATAATAAATATAAGCAATTTAAATCTCATGGCATAAAGATATTGTCTGGTCATAGAGAGTATATATACTATTTTATTCTTTTCGTATTGTTTGAAAATCTACTAATATAACTAACTATAAATTAATTGGAGAGTTAGTTAACCACTTAAAAAGTACTTAGAAAATGATGGACTCTCTGGTGTCAAATATGAAGAAAAATATTCATAAGTAGAATGTGGTCCTTTGGAGACAAGAAGATTAATAATACAGGAATACAGATATAGAATTGGCATAGCTATATTATAGTCTAGTATACATTTTAAGAAAAGCTTAAGAATGCTAAATAATTAGTTTAGTCATTTACTTTTTAAAGTTATTTTATGTTAGGCTTGTTACTTTGAATGGGCATTTTTCTCCCTAGCCTGTTAAAGCTAAGCATGATCCTTTTGTATAAAAGAGAAAATCACTTGCTCAAAAATTTGCAATATTATTATTATTTGTCCATTAAAATATCGTATAGTTTACATATTAAACCATTTCATGTACATTTTCTAAACATTGAGTGGCATTTTTATAAATGCCAATGCTATTTTGTGAAGTGCTTTTATCAGTTGTAGCGGTTTTGTCCAGAAGTAACAGGAAACCTGACTAATAATGATGGCTTAAAGAACCGGAGCTTTCACTGCTTCACACAGTGAGAAGTCTGGAGTTAGGCACTTCCAGTTTGGCTCAGCTATCACGGTATCATCAGGGGCATAGGACTCATACACCTTTCAGCTCTACTACCTTCATTTTTTGGCTAGCTGCCAACCTCACCTTCCATCTCACTGCCACAGAGGCTCCCTCAGCTTCTGGCACCTTGATGGAAAAGAAGGGTGGGCTTTTTCTAGACATTTCCCTTTTTTTTTTTATGGAGGAAGATCTTTTCTATAAATGATCCCAACGGCACCACATTCTTCTCCTCCACCTGCCTCCTGCTAGCAGACTACTCCTTAGATTATTGACTGGGGTCAGGTCACATAGTCGTGCACCAATATGAGGGAGACTTGGAAAAATCAGCATCAGACATTTTTGACTTCTGTTATGGAAGATGGGTTCTGGCAGCAAGAAAGAAAAAGAGTATGATTTTTGGGTAAGAAACAAATAGTGCCCAAGCAGGTGCCACACACACCAGAGAAAGGACATCATTAATATGAGTTAATATTTATTAAATTCTTACTCTGGCCTAGACGCTGTTTTAATCACTGTGTACTATTTAAATTTTACACCAATATTAAAGATGTAGAAAATGAGGCACAGAGATATTTAATAACTTATATGCAGCCAGTAAAAGGCAGAACTGGGATTTCAATCCACACAGTCTAACTTCAAAGTCCAACTACTCAACCATTTAACCACTGCTTCTACATGATTATTGTAGTACGGGATTAAAAGTGAATGCCAATAAAAATTTATATAATTCAAAACAGAAGTGGCAGAAAAATTTTGCATATTCTTAAACTCTGGCATTTTAATATTTTGGCTTTATACTCTGCTTAGTAAGTAATATATAATGTGTGAATCATTGCTATAATCTATAATATGATAACTCATCCATGTGGAGATAAAAACATACGAGATATAATGACATTTAAGATAAATTATGACTCAAAAAATCATTATTTTATTCTTGGCTAAAAAGAAAGACAAAAATGTTGCCTAAAAAGTTTCTTTTAAAAAATTTGTTGATTGCTCATAACTATTGGTTTTTAAATTACTCTTAATATTTTTAGAATATGAACATTTGATCTTGGTTAAAATGTGTCAGCCATTGTACATTTTTTGTCTTTAAAATTATTGCAGTTTTAGTAACCAATTTTGGCATTATTTTAAATAATTGATTTTTTTTTGTTTTTCCTAGTTCTGTGACCCTAAAGAATCTGTATTCAAAAAATCCCTTTAGTTTCTAACAGAGAAAAAATAAAAACAACTATTTAGGTAAAGATACATTGTAATAATATTTTTTAGAAGTTGCTCCCTAGCCTTTTTTAAAGGAGAACAGAAAAGGGTATAGGAGAAAGTACTGATGTAGGAGACAGAAAACGAATTGATGAGTAATAAGTAATAGAGAAAAAGATTAAAGATGGTTTCAGTTTGTGCAGGGCTTCATTGGAATTTTCAAGTAAGCCACAGCCCAAACTCTTGAAATAATCATAATAGGTTATTTAAGAAAACTGGGATCAAGGTAGGGTGCCGGGAGCTCAGGGATATAGGAAAAACCTCTGACACCTTAGCATTGCCCAGCTAGGTAAAGAGAAAATAGCAACTTTAGGGAACAGAAATTATAGATTACAAGAAACAGAATAGTAGAAGAGTGAATATTTTGACTTCAAATTCAGAGGAGTAGAAATAGAGATAAGCTGGAGTGGCTTTTGAAGCCACCCAGGGAGACGAGTGCCTAAGCCAGAATTGTCCTTAAAAACTCATTCTCCAGCATCTCTCTTGGGAACACTTTGAAAATGTTTGAGGTTGAGGGGAAGAGCCATCAAATCATCCCACCCTGTCTGGTTTCTCAGTGGTGCCCAGTATTGAGAGAAGCAGGACACTGGATCTGCAGGAGGCTAGGGATTCTGTTGGTGGTGGTAAGCTGGATGGTTTTTCTCTGGAAAATAAGGAAAAGAGAGATAGGAAGAGCGATAAAGATCTCTCAAGACAGAAAGAGGCAGAGGCAACTTGGGAGACAGGGAAGCTCCACAGTTGTACAATATTATTTCAAGAATGCTGATACTTTAGCTTTGCACATTGACAATGAGATTTATCCGAGGTGTGATTATTACTACAAGAATACTGATACTTTAAGTAGTGTAAAAGTTTTGTTTCATTTTTTTTTCTGTGACAAATACCTCTTTGGCTTTCCTATGAAATCTTCAATAAAGTCTAAACTGCTCATAAACACAATATGTGTTCCTTTGGAAAATTCAAAACGGTACATCTGAAACAACGTGAAGCACAGAAGCAGCATGTACGGATGTAGGAAACAGGAATTTTAAGAAATCGGATGTCCAAATAGTTGCAGAAATCTAGGAGGCAGAGCTTGGTTTTCCACAGGCCATGGAATTGACATGGATAAAAGCCAGTTATATGTAGGTCTCTGAGGAGCAAGGGGACTCCAGCTGAGAGTAACTGATAATTATATTGATAATAATAATTCTAACCTTTTATGGAGCATTTACAGATGAGGCATTGAAAATCATGGCCTTATGTTATAAACGTAGACTATATTTCTATGTCATTTGACTACAAATAACTATAGGTCTCAGATTATTTTATTGTCATTGTTTCTCATTTTATGTTTTGTCATCAGTCAGCATTATGCTAGGCACTTCTGGACAGGCAAAGAAGTATTCTTTGATTCCTCTATTAATAAGCTTATGAGCTGAAAGGCTTTTATTTCACCTTCACAGCAAGATTCTTTAGTGGAGAGGGGAAAAGAAACTTCTAGAAAGCTGAAGAAAGGCTAACTAAAGACAACCAAAACTGTTTCTGAGCTCTCTACATCTCCACTGTCTCACCTGCATTCAGCAATGAGCGCCTCGCTGGCCCCTGCTTCTACCCTTGGCCTCCTCTCAGAAAGTGATCTGAAAGTCAGATCGTGTCATACCTCCACTGTGCACTAGAGAGGGCCTCCATGCCACTGCCCGCTCCAGTCTCAGGACCCTCTCTGTGGCAGCTCTCAGGCTCTTCCTTGTGCTCACTCTACTCCAGGCAAACTCCAACTTCAGGGCCTAGAAATCATAACTGCCCTTTCCTCTTCCGGCACTATTTCTTACAAATTGTCATGGTTCCTTCTTCACTCCTAATAATCTTATCTGTGAGGCCTTCCCCAATCACCTAATACAAAATAGCAAATCCCAACTTCCACTGTCTCATTGCCTTCTCCTGGTTACCTAATTTCTTATTCTCTATAACATTTTCATTAGATATCCCACCGTATATTTTTGTTATCTCTCTTTCTTATTTAGGACGTAAACTCCATCAGGACAGGGACTCAGTCCATTTCATTCACTCTAATATCCAGCTTAGAACAATGCCTGGCATCAAGTAGAAACACAATTTTACATTTTTAAGAGCTTTCTTTAGGTATATTTGACACAATTTTATTTTCAAACAAATGAATGAATGAAAAAAAGAGAGAAATAAAAATTAAGGAAGCAATTCCCTGTTTGAATAATGTACATCCTTGGGACATGCCTGCTTGAGGCCACATATTGGAAATCATTAAAGTAATCTTATCATGGCTCACATATGATCAATAAGAAAACATTGTATTTGAGGCATTAATAATAGTGTGACTTTCAAGAATTTAAAACATATCTGTTGTTGGTTTCTTTTTTTTAAATTCTGTACTTGTTTCTTTACAAAGAATATTTACCAATGATGTCACCATAAAAATGCATAAGTAATGCAATGTTTTTTTCCTGAGTTCTGAAAAAAATGCAGGCCTTTCCTGTAAGAAGGTAAAAAATACATTTACGGATTACAAAGACTGCCTCCTTTTTAGTGTAAGGGCTGTAATCACCAAATAAATCCCTGGATATTCCCTGGGATCCCTTCTGATACAGAGACTACTCCAAGTGTGGCTCACGGACCAGTAGCTCAGCAGGACCTGGGAGCTCGGTAAACGTGAAAAATATTGGGCTCACCCTGACCCACGAATTTCGAATTTGTATTTGAACAGGTGTTCCTCAGGTACATTACAATTTGAAATGCACTAGTCTTAATGGTATTTTGGTGCATGGTGGAATGAAGGTCCTGCAGATCGATTTTGTCTGGAGTTTTTGTCTGGAGATTCAGAGCCCTGGGGTACCTGCACCCTAAGAACAGAAGGGGGAGCCCTAATGCCTCAATTGCCAGGTCTTTCAACCAGTTGCAGTTGTTTTCTGTTGCTGTTGTTGTTGTTTTGTTGTTGTTTGCAGGGCTGGCAGGGCTCAACAGAGCATTACAAGTAGCAGAGGAGAGGAAAGAAAACCAAAAGACCTGTTACCCTTTGGGAGTAGTGTTCGGAGCAGCAGGGGAGTCTGGCAGATCCCTGGAACTTCAGAGACATATTGAGACAAGAATCAGAGCAGGAAGAATATATAGTGGGAGACTAGAAAAGAGGAGGGTCAAAATTTTGTGCTTCTACTTATGTTTATTGTTCCCTGAGTCTCCCTGCTTATTTTTATCTCTCTAAAAAGTTTCTCCTATGTTTCTGCTTTCTTTTTTTTCTTCTCTGGAAAACAATGATAGTAATAATGATAATATTTTACATCCACATAATGCTACATACTTTCTGATGCCTGACAGATTCATACTTTATGGAAGGAAAATTTATGCCTGCTTTACAAATGAGGACTATTCTATATCCTTTCTCCCATTTTCTTTATTAGGTTATCACTAAAAGCAGGTCTTGTTTTCCGTGCTGGCAAATTTTGGAGAGGCTTTTCATGCACAAAACGATCTGCAGAGTTATTGCACAGTGAGGGTGTAGAAGAGGCATAATAGCAAAAGCCTGGGGGTAAAACACTGCATGGGGAGAATTCAAGAAATTAGACATGAAATGTAAGAGCTCCAAGCTTTAGAATTTTGGGGATTCAACAAACACAAATGACTTTTCAGACCCTATCTGGACCATTCACATCATTTCTTTTTTTTGAAAATGAGTGCAGTAGTCTCCACTTACCTGCAGGGGATACATTCCAAGACCCCTAGCAGATGCCTGGAACCACTGATGGTACCAAACCCTAAATATACAATGTTTTTTTACTATATATACATATCTATGATAAAGTTAATTTATAAACTAGGCACAATAAGAGATTAGCAATAATAACTAATAATAAAATAGAATAATTATAATAATATACTGTACTAAAAGTTATTAAATGTGGTCTCCCTCTCTCAAAATATCTTATTGTATTGTATTCACATTTTCACTTAAAGAAAGCACTTTACAGCTTCTCTTTGGCAAATCTGAATTGCCTGCATTGCTATTCTTGTGCTTTGGGGACATTATTAAGTAATATAAGGTTATTTGAACACAAGCACTGTGGTACCATTATAGTCAATCCAATAACAGAGATGGCTACTAAGTGTCTAATGGGCAGGGAGTGTGTACAGTGTGGAAATGCTGGACAAAGGAGTGATTCATGGACCAGGTGAGATGGAGCAAGACAGCATGAGATTTCATCACATTACTTTGAATGGAGCACAATTTAAAACTTATGAATTGTTTATTTCTGCGATTTTCCATTTAATATTTTCAGGTCGAGGTTGACCATGAGTAATGGAAACCGGAGAAAGTGAAACTATGGACAAGAGGAGACTATTGGATAACTTAGAAGAAAATGGGTAAGGGGGGTATGAAATGTGCCATCTAGGTCCTTGGCAAACTCTGTTTTATTTAATTCTTAGTCTTTACAATTTGTCTCACTTCTATTTTGATTTCTTTCATAAACATTTCAAAACAAAGGTGGCCTGTAAGTCTCGCAGCCCAGCAAGACTCTACTTTCTTCTTCTGAATGGGATCGCTGCAAGAGTTGAAACAAAAGCCAAAACTTTCTTGGGCACCTCAAGATGTCAAATCTCCTGACTTCTCTGACACCAGTTGCATGTTTTACTCACTTTGATTGTGAGTCTTCATCACCAGACTCCATGAAAAGAAATAGAGAGGCCTTGTGGGGCCAGGTCAAACTGCATAGTCAGACAATGAACAAAGACGTGCTTTAGATTCTTCAGTTACTGAAATTGAATAATTCTTATTTTCTTTTTTTTTTTCTGAATAACTCTTATTTTCTTGAAAGTAGATGAAAGCAGAGCAGATTCCTCTAGTGTTTACAACATTGAAATAAATGCTTGAACATTGTATTTCCGTTTTTCTTCACTTCAGGAATATTTCGTTTCTTAGATATCATAATATCTACAGACATAAGCAGTGAATATTTTTTGAATGAAAGGATCAATTGTTCTTTCTATTTTCAAAGTCAAACTTTATCAGAAGTGGGAACACTCTGTTTAGGAATGACTTTTAAGTAATTTAGTCAAGTCAGTTTTCTCCTGCTTTTCAGTTTTTTCTCTTTTGGGGTCAGCCTGG
Source organism: Eidolon dupreanum (assembly GCA_028627145.1). Lineage (NCBI taxonomy): Eukaryota > Metazoa > Chordata > Mammalia > Chiroptera > Pteropodidae > Eidolon > Eidolon dupreanum. The sequence goes on from CM053502.1 coordinate 55,383,311, forward strand.
CCAGCAGAGAAGTCAGTAAGGAGAGATCTTCATACTGGCCTGGCCCCAAGTCTGGTTGCTGAGAGTAGGTTAGAACAGAGGTGGTGGGAAAGGCATTCAGGAACGAACGTGACTCCCAGACTTGGTAAGAGAATCGATCAGCGACTGGGAATCCTGTAAGGAACAGATAATGAAAGTGGAGTCCAGTCAAGTGGTCAGACCTAGGCATTGGGTTCCAGAAACAAGAAAGCAGAAAGCACATAGACAGAAATGGATGTCATGCCTGGACGCTGAGCCCAGGGTGAGCAAAGTCTAAGTGGCTTGTTTAGGTTTTAACTCAGGTAAAGTTAGACAAGATTGTTTATTTATGGTTGTTATTTATAAAGCTGTGTGCACTCTGTAGCCAACATTCTCCACCACCACATTCTAAAAGAGTCACTGCAACTGTTGATAAGAAAAGGTAGAAAGAGAGCCACATGTCAGTCCACAATGGCCCTTCAGCCATTGGACGACTTACATAAATGTTCATGGTGGCAAGAAGAAATTCTTTTCTAATTTCTGACATAGTCTCACAGTGTGATTTAGGAGTTTAAATTTTAAGCATAGTTCTTTGCTGATGGGAATAATGTTTTCCTTAAAATCACAAGATTGGCATAAGAAATAAACTGTCAAAGAAAGTTGAAAATAAAATGTCTTGTTCCCTTCAGTGGGTCACAGTTACAGGCAAAGCCTTCAGAGTTGCCAAACCTTTGGACTTCTGCTCTGTAGACACACTGTGAGTGAGTGAGAAAACTCACAGCTAGAATTCTCCCCAAAGACAAGATAACTGAGGTGACCTCTGAGCTGCAGAGTGAGCAGCCTTGGCAGCCATGTGGTGACCAGTGATATTCCATTCTCCTCCACACTCAGGGGAGCTCCAATATCCAAATGCTGTCTGTCAAGAAGGAGCAAGACGGAAACTGCTCTAGAACAGAAAAGGTAACTTCTAGAAGCAAAATATTCAAAGTGGGGGTGGAGGGGAGAGTATTGTCACATTATAATAATCTGACTCCATTCATTCATTCATTTATTCATTCAACAAATATTTTTCGAGAGTTTACTGAGCTAGTTACTGAAGGGATGGTGATCAAAACAGATAAGGCCCCCACTCTCTTATGCTCTTCAGCAGGAAGCAGACAAGCACTTGCACAATATGAATGTGACATTGTAACCATAATCATGCTTCAAAAGAGAGGGATCTGATTCTATGAAAGCACGAAAATGGAGATTTGGCCTAGTTGGGGAGCTTAGCTCAGGCTTCGGACCAGAACTGGAATTTGAAGAAAAAGTGTATGAGAAACAATGAGAGAAGAGGTTTCAAGCAGGACGGCAGGAGAAAAATTTTCTTCAACATTGCAGCTCTTAATTCACTTCTAGTTTCTTGAGAACATGAAAGAACATGATATGGTGACAAACAATGGGATTTAGAATCAGTTGGATTCATTCTAGCAATATGACAATACTCACATAACCTTGAACAAGCTACTTAAATTTTCTGAGCCTGAGTTTTGTCAACCATAAAATAGGCATGCTGAAACCTACCACACAATAAATGTTAGTTCCTGTCCCCATTGGCTAATTTTCATAATCTTTCTGAGACTCAGTGTCTTCACTGAATAACAGAAGTAAAAATTATACCTGCATCAGGGAATTGACATTTTTAAAATTTATTGGGGTGACATTGGTTAATAAAATTATATGGGTTTCAAATGTACAATTCTATAATACATCATCTGTATTTTGCATTGTGTGGTCACCATCCAAAGCTAAATCATCTGCTACCACCATATATTTGACCCCCTCTACCCTTTTCTACCTACTTCTGACCTCGCTTTCTCCCTGGTAATCACTAAACTGTTGTTTGTGTCTATGAATTTTTGTTTATCTTGTTTGTTTGCTGCTTTCGTTTTTATATCCCACATATGAGTGAAATCATATGGTTCTCAACTATTTCTGTCTGACTTATTTCACTTAGCATGATATTCTCAAAATTTATCCATGTTATCACAAATGGAAGTATTTAATTTCTTCTTATGGCTAAGTAATATTCCATTGTATATATGTACCACATCTTCATTATCCCATCATCTATCGAGGGGCACTTCAGTTGTTTCCATATCTTGGACACTGTGAATAATGCTGCTGCAATGACCATTGGGGTGCATATATCTTAATGGATAAATGTTTTTAAAATTTTGGGGTATGGAGGTTCCTCAAAAAATAAAGAATAGAATTACCATATAATATGGCAATCCCTATTCTGGCAATTGACATTTAAATGGGTACATTTGTAAACTCTAAAGCATTATGTAATTATCAGGTATTATTAATCACTCATAAAATATTTAGCAGGTCCTGTGATAGGTACTGGAGAAATGGAAGGTTGAAGGAAGCAGAGGCTTGCTCTCACAAGAAGTTCCTGAAAGAGAAATTCATTTTTTCCCCTGGTCCAGAGAAAAAGGCAGCAAGGGAAGAGGGAAAAGCCTTTGTGGCCTGCACAGGCATCCAAGATCTGGGTGCTGGACCCTCCCTGGGGGATATGTGATACCTCTGCCCCAGCCATCAGCTGAGAGTTTGCCGACTATCTGACACAAAGGCCCCAGGAACAACAGGACTACAGGATGGATTTCCAAATCTTCAAAATGAGCAGACAAGAGAATCTTACAACAAATAAAAAATGACTTGAGTGCAGTGGGGAACTAGTTTCGCTGATGGGTGGAGAAGGCTATCCAGGATAATGAGAGAAAAATCACTATAGATTTTGGTTTTTCTACTGAAAGTGGATTGAATAATCCAGATTCTCTGATTTCTAGCTCATCCAGCTAGGCAACCATCTTTCAAGCTCCTTTTGTCTTGTTTTCCTCTTCCTCTGAGAAACAGAAAATGAGTAAGAGATGGAAGATTTCTTGCCCAACCACGATTAAGGAGGAAGCTCAGCCAAAGAACAGGCAAGTATGGCACTGCTTAGAGAAAAAGGACTTGTAGAGGCAGGTCTCAGATAGATCCATTCCAGATTTTGTGAAGAAGACGCCTCCTTCATCTCAAGTTCTAGGACTTTTCAAGTTCAGGAGGAAACTATCTGTTTCCCCATTGACAACCCGGCACAGGTTGTCACACTCAGCAGGACGAGTGTGAGTAAACCAGAGGCTTCTCTAACATGACTCACAGGGACAATGTAGGTCCTGTTTACAGCCTGAAGCTTGTGACTCCCCTGGTTACCTTAAGTGCAGAATTCCTAGTACTGGGAACTGGAGTGCAGCTTCAAGACAAAGGGTATAATGAAATACTTATTGCAATCAATCCTTAGGCATCCGAGGATCAGAACCTCATCCCAAACATAAAGGTGAGTGGCAAGTAAGAAGTCAAAACCATTATCCTATTAGAAAAGATCTGTACCCTCTTTTAAGGAGCTAACAACACTGCCTGGTTTGTAGCATGAGCAGTAAAGAGAGCAGTGTTTCTTAAAGATTGCATCAAAAATTATAATTACGGCCAAGCCAGTTTGTTCACCTAATTCTGTGTAGTCTCAGATTATATAGACTGTTGATCTAGTCCTCTTTTATTTGTTGTTGGTTACTATTAACTTTAGCATTTTTGTTTTCCAACATGACTGTTTTGGGGTAGCAACTTTAAAAACAATACATTGTGGCAATGAAGACAAGATATTTGACTGATGAATAAGCATGATTTAAAGTCATGTTGTTGGGTTCTATCCTAAGGGTGAGAATTCTCAGACAGAAAGAGTGAGAGTCTGGAAGGAGGGCCAAAGAGCAAAATTCTTTCTTTTCACCTGAATGTTCTGTAAGGTAATCGATTATTTTCACCTTATAGTAAAGGAGGATCATAGCTCCATTACTTAAAAGTCTCCTTTTGGTAATGCTTTAGTGAAATTAGTACCATCATAAGGTGTGGTCTTGAACATGCCTACGGATGTGCCATGAAAGGATTTGTTTGGGAAAAGCTTTCACAGAGTTGGGAAAATTATGTAGGCAAGCCCAGACACACAACGTGTCCTAACATATCTTCCAGATAACCATTTGAAGTTTATTTTGCTCCTAATTTTTCTCAAAGTCTAATGCTGTCTCTAAAAGAAATGGTTCATTCAAAATATTTGCATTATTTTTTTATTACTATTTTATTGAAGTATAACCAGAAAGTCAATCATTAAAGATTTACAAGTGATAAAATAGACTTTTCTATTATTTGGTTATAGGAAATAATAACTGAAGCTTCTTTTTACCTATTTAATGCTACCAAGAGAAGAATGTTTTTCAGAAATATTAAAATTTTAATACCTGCCACATGGAAAGCTAATAATTATAGCAAAGTAAAACAAGAATCATATGAAAAGGTAAGAATTCAGAATTTCTTTAAAGGAGCTTAAATCAAGGGAAAAGAACAACTAAAATTTACTGTGTTCAATCTTTAAAAGTGAGAACTAAGCAAAAACAAACCATTGATATTAATATACTAATAATACTATTGGGAAGATTGTTATTCACAAAATATATGAAAATATAATAAATCAGTATAAATTATGAAGTAAAAATAGGCAAAATGTCGTCGTCCAGTTAGCCTCTCCGAAGAACTCTTTGCTTTGTAACTTATAAAATCCTTCCTGAAATTTTTGGTTGAGGACCAAAAACTAGTTTTATCTACTGAGTATGAGCTATAAAGAGAACAATCACAATTATGACTATCTTCATTTCCCATCCTGTCAGGGGCAGTAAACATACATGTCCAGACAGGAACATAAGCCTCCCACGCTTATAAAAAATATGGCTGTCTTCTCCCGCCAGAGTGTAAATTAGTAGAATTTCACAATACACCCAGTCTAGGACACTGTTTCTGAGGAGTATGTTGATCAGAAGGAAGGCAGAGAGTGGGGAGGGATGGAGTGGCTACCTTTTCTTTTCCATGCAAAAGACAAACTTCAAAAGATGCTCATAAGCTGTAGATCAAAGTAAACATTCATGATACTCTTTGGCACATACTGGTATGCCTGCTATAAACAAATGTTAAATAATTTCGGCAAATGACTGAAGCTACACTGAACAAGAGCCCCAGCAGCTACCAGTAGGAGCAGAAGCAGAGGCATTGAGAACATAGTTCAGGGCTTCAGTAATGGGGGGGCTCAAGATCTGTAACTACAGCTCAAATAGAAGGACTGGGACACGGGGTACAATTTCCCCTTTTCTTATTTGTGTCATTGGTATGAAATTTCCTAAGCCTGTTTTAATTCTTAGCTCTCCTTTGAAGTTACTCCCTCAGTAATCGAATGATATCCTGAAGAGTTTGCAGAGACTCTTAAAAGCATTTGGTTTATAACCAGATGATAGCATTTGACAATGTGTCATTATGGAGATGGCAGAGAGAGAGAGGAACTGGGATAAACTCAGAAGAGAGCTACTGTTTTTTAAGCTTCAACTAAGTGCCAGGCATTCTACATGTATTTTTTAATTCCCTCAACACTAAAATTAGTTGCTGCTATCACAAATTGGGAAATTGAGGCTCAAATAAAGTTAAGAATTTTGTCCCAAGTCAAACAGCTATTACAGGGCTGCAATTTAAATCCACGTCTATTTGATGCCAAAAAAACCATGTTCTCTGCACTAAGATTTGTTGTCTCTGGCTATTTATATAGATTTCATTAACTGATTTGACAGTTCGAGGAATGAAGAAGTATTGGAGATAACCAACCTCAAAACCAGGTAGTACTCCTGATCCTAATGAAGAAATCGATAAGTAAAGCAAAAATGAGAATATGACTGAACAGAAAGATTAAAGGAAAGAATAGTTATTGAAGGCTGTTTATATATCATGGATACCGACTTCTTTAACTTCATAATGCCAATTCATAAGGCAAACACGTAGTGAATAATCTTTATGTACAGATGTTATGCTAGACACTGCAGAGGACTCAAGGACAAGCATGGTGATTCCTGTCCCTGTGAACCTATAGTCTAATGTAGGTAGGAAGTGGTGGTGGAGGGGTGAGGGTGGAAAAGGAGTGTTAGGAAGAGTAGGTGAGAGGTGCATTACTATAGTTTCTGAGGTAGAATGTAACCCCAAACAGCCAGAGTATCCCATCTCATGCAGAGCACTCTTTCCCTTTTGCTTCAGGAAAAATTTCCAGAAATGGAAATTAGGTTTTGTCCAAATGAAGACTATGTAAGCCCTTGGCTTGAATTTCTATCTTTCTAAAAATAAATGTTAGTTACTATAAAAGTAATTCATGTTTGTTGCAAAAAAAGTCAAGCAATACCGAATTATGAAAAATAAAAGGGGAATAATGTCTTCCTCTATTCAGTGGTATACACACACACACACACACATACATTACATACATAGTACAAATAGTGATAATTACATATATATATATGTACATATATATTTACCGGATCATATTAAGTCTATTGTTCCAAAATCAGCTTAAAAGAAAACTTAAATACTTAACTTCTAAGGGCAAGTCCTGAGACAGTGTAATATCTTTCTTCCTAAAAATAAAAGAAACAATGTTGTATATAAAATTGTGTTCTATAGATGGTTGTTTGAATAAATATTTAGTTTGGACTTAAAATATTGTTTAAGCAATACTAATTGAATGGTCAAGGTACAAGATGAAATAAAACTTTGATAGAATGATTGTTTTACTGATTTATTGGTTATGGGAATAAAGGATAAGGCTTTGAGAAACACATCCTATTGTTTTGCGCTCATGAAATAACCATTAGAAAGTTGTTCACAAAAGGCTGTAATATTTTACAATACAGTTCTGAATGATGTGTAAATGCTCTTAAAATTTATTCAAATATTTTTATTATATTTTATACTGTTTTATAATGTCAGATTTTTATATTGCTGACTTTTGGGAAAAAATTTTGTTCTAACTAAATTTTATTATATAAAACTTTAAAGTATAATTGACATACAATCATATATTAGTTTCAGGTATACGACATAGTGATTCAATATTAGTATATATTGTGATCACTACAATAAGACTAGTTACCATCTGTCACCATACAAAGTTAATACACTATTATTGAATATATTCCTCATGCTGTATATTACTTTCACATGACAAATATATATTTTATATCTGAAAGTTTGTACCTTTGATCCCTTTCGCTCATTTCGCCCATCTCTCAATCCCCTCTGGCAACCACTAATCTGTTCTCTGTTTGTTTCTGCTTTGTTTGTTTTTGTTTTTTAATTCCACATAAATCTTTGACAACATAATACCCTCCAGGCAAAATTACAGTATTTGTTATTCTATTTTGTGTGTGTTATATGTGTTATAGATATATATGTGTTATATCACACACACACACACACACACACACACACACACACACACACATACACACTCAAAGTGGAATAACGAATACTGTAATCTTGCCATTGTGCAACATGAGTGTATAATACATACCATTTTTTCCATTTATCCACTGATGAACACTTAGGTTGTTTCCATAACTTGGCTATTGTAAATAATGCTGTAATGAACGTAGGGTGCATATATCTTTTTAAATTAGTGTTTTCATTTTCTTCAGATAAATACCCAGAATTAGAATTACTGGATCATATGCTAGTTTTATTTCTAATTTTATGAGGAAACTTCATACTGTTTCCCATAGTGATTACACCAATTTACAATCCCACCAACAGTGCACAAAGGTTCCCATTTCTCTGCATCCTCACCAACAATTGTTATTTCTTATCCTTTTGATAATAACCATTCTGACAGGTATGAGGTGATATCTCACTGTGGCTTTGACTTGCATTTCTCTGATTATTAGTATGTTGAGCATCTCTTTATGTGCCTGTTGGCCATCTGTATGTTTGGGGAAATGTTTATTCAGATCCTCTGCACAGTATTTAATTAGATTCTTTTTGTTATGGAGTTGTATGAGTTTTTAATGTTTTTTTTTTTATATTAACCACTTATTGAATACATGATTTGCAAACATATTATCCCATTCAGTAGGTTGCCTTTTGTTTAGTTGATGGTTTTCTTCTCTATACAGAAACTTTTCTGTTTGATATAGTTCCATTTGTTTAATTTTGCTTTGGTTGCCCTTGCCTTTGGAGTCAGATCCAAAAAGAAAAACAAAACAAAACAAAACAAAACAAAACACTGCTAGGGCCAGTTGCAAGGAGCTTACCACTTGTTTTTTTCCAGGAGTTTTATAATTTCAGGTATTACGTTCAAGTCTTTAATCCATTTTGAGTTCATCTTTTATGTGGTATAAGATAATGGTCCAGTTTAATTCTTTTGCAGGTAGCTGTCCAGTTTCTCAGCATCGTTATTGAAAAGACTGTCCTTTCTCTATTGTATATTCTTGCCTCTTTTGTCATATATTAATTGACCATAAATGCGTGGATTAATTTCTGGGCTCTCTATTCTGTTCCATTGATCTATGTGTCTGTTTTTACAGCGATACCATACTGCTTTGATTGTTATTATAGCTTTTAAGTGTAGTTAGATATTAGAAAGCATACCTCAGGCTTTGTTCTTTTTTCTCAAGATTGCTTTGACTATTCAGGGTCTTTAGTGATTTCATATAAATTTCAGAATTGTTTGTTCTAGTTCTGTGAAAAATGCTGCTGGATTTTTTTTATAGGGATTGCATTGAATCTATAGATTACTTTGAATAATAGAGACATTATAACAATATTGATTCTTACAAACTGTGAGCACAAAATAGCTTTCCATTTATTTGTGTCTTCTTAAATTTCTTTTATCAGTGTCTTATAGTTTTCAGTATATAGGTTTTTAACCTGTTTGGCTAATTTATTCTTAGGTATTTTATTCCTTTTGATGATATTGTAAATGGGATTGTTTTCTTAATTTCTCTTTCTGATAGTTCATTGTTAGTGTGTAGAAATGCAACCAATTTTTGTAGAGTAATTTTGTATCCTGCAACTTTACTGAATTCATTTATTAGTGCTAACAATTTTTTTTTGGTAAAGACTTTACAGTTTTCTATATAAAGTGTCACATCATTTACAAATAGTGATAGTTTTACTTCCTCATTTCCAATTTTGATGACTTTATTTTTTTTCTTGCCTAAGTGCTCTGGTGAGGACTTCTTCCAATACTATATTGAATAAAATGGTGACACTGAGCATCTTTGTCTTGTTTCTGATCTTAGAGGAAAAGCTTTAAAATTTTCACCACTGAGTATATTAGCTGGGCAAGCTTCTCGTATATGGCTTTTATTATGTTAAGGTATATTTCCTCTATACCCATTTAATTGAGAGTTTTGATCATAAATGGATATTGAATTTTATCAATGCTTTTTTTTTGCATTTATTCAGATGATCATATGATTTTTATCTTCATTTTGTTAATTGTGATATATTACATTGATTTGTGGATGCTGAACCATCTTTGCATCCCTAGAATAAATCCCACTTGATCATGGTGCATGGTTCTTTTAATATATTGTTAAATTTTGTTTGCTAATATTTCATTAAGAATTTTTGCATCTATGTTCATCAGGGATAATGGACTGTAATTTTTTGTTTTGTTTTGTTTTTGAATGTGTGATGTCCTTATCTGATTTTGTTATCAGGGTAATGCTAGCCTCATAAAATGAATTTGGAAGCATTTCCTCCTTTTCAATTTTTTTGGAAGAGTTTGAGAAGGATCGGTATTAAATCTTTGAATGTTTGGTTAAGCTGTCTGGTCCTAGATTTTTTCTTTGTTCAGAGGGTTTTGCTTACTGATTCAATTTCCTTCTAATAAATGTTCTATTCAGATTTTCTATTTCTTCATGGTTCAGTCTTGGAAGATTGTATGTTTCTAGAAATTTATCCATATTTTTCTAGGCTGCCTAGTTTGTTGGAGTATAGTTGTTCATAGTAGTCTCTTATGATCCTTTGTATTTCTGTGATATTCCTGGTAACTTCTCTTACATTTCTTATTTTATTTATTTTTTTGGTAAGTTTAGTTCAAGGTTTGTTAATTTCATTTAATCTCTTCGAAGATAAGTTGCATTACTATTTTCTTTTTTTAGTTTTTATTTTATTTATTTCCAGCTGATCTTTAATATTTTTTTTCTTCTACTAACTTTGGGCTTCGTTTGTTCTTTTTCTAGTTCTTTTAGGTGTAAGGTTAGAAAGTTTATATGAGGTTTTTCTTGTTTCTTGAAGTAGGTTTGTAGAGATGTGAAATTCTTTCCTAGAAACACTTTTGCTGCATCCCATAGATTATTGTATGTTATATTCCTGTTTCCATTTTCCTCTAGATGTTTTATTCATTTCTTTTTTGAGTTTTTCAGGGATACAGTGGTTCTTTAGTAGCATGTTGTTTAATCTCCACGTATTTGTTTTTTACGGTTTTCTTTTGTAATTGATTCCAAATTTATAGCATTGTATTTGAAAAAGATGTTGATATGATTTCAATATTCTAGAATTTATTAAGACATGTTTTGTGGCTTAACATGACCTATAGAATGTTCCATGTGGCCTTGAAGAAGAATGTGTATGATGCTTCTTTGGATGGAATGTTCTATATATATCTATTAAGTTCATCTGATCTAAGAGCCCTTTAAGTTTGATGTTTCCTTATTGATATTCTGTCTGGGTATCCATCCATTGATGTAAATGGAATGTTAAAGCCTCTTCTATTATTTCATGCTGTCAATTTCTCCCTTTAGATATGTTAGTATTTTCTTTATATATTTTGGTGCTCCTATGTTGGGTGTATATATATTTATAAATGTTGCATCTTCTTGCTGGATTGACCTTTTTATCATTATGTAATGCCCTTCTTTGTCTTTTATTACAATCTTTGTTTTAGTCTTTTTGTCATGTATGAGTATAGCTACCTCAGCTTTCTTTTGGTTTGCATTTGCATAAAACATCTTCTGTCATCCCTTCATTTTCAGTCTGTATGTCTCTTTATATCTCAAGTGAGTTTCTTATATCTCAAGTGAGTTTCTTATAGGCAGCATATAAGTAGGTCTTGTTTATTTATACATTCATCCACCCAATGTCTTTTGACTGGAGAATTTAATCCATTTACATTTAAATAATTATTGACTGATATGTACTTACTGCCACTTTGTTAATTTTTTTTACTGGCTGTTTTGTAGTTTCTCTGTTCATTTTTTCTTATGTTCTCTTCCCTGTGGTTTGATGACTTTATTTGGTATTATACTTACATTCCTTTCTCATTATCTTTTGTGTACCTACTATAGGTTTTTGGTGTTTGTGTGTGGTTACCATTAGGCTCACATAGAACAGTGTATAGCTATAAAACAGTCTATTTTAAATTTGTATTAAGTTAAGTTTGAATGCATTCTAAAACTACATTTTTACACCCTTCACCATGTTTTATGTTTTCAATGTCACATTTTACATCTCTTTATTTTATTTATACCTTAATTATTGTAGTTTTATTTTTACAATTTTTTCCTTTTAACTGCACAATAGCTTTATAAGTGATCAATCCATTGCTTTAACTATACATATACTTTCACCAGTGAAATTTTTACTCTTGTATTTTTTTTTGTTATTAATTAGTGCCATTTATTTTCAGCTTAAAGAAATCCCTTTAACATTTCTTGTAAGGCTGAATTAGTGGAGACAAACTAATTAATCAACATTGCCTAGCTCTTGATTATCTCTTAAACCTTTGTGATTGTCCAAAAAGCCTGATTTATTCTTAACGAGTCCCTGCTGTTGAGGGAGTGCAAAGACCTGTCAGTATCTCAAGGATAGAAACCTCATTTAGCACCTAGTTTCAGGCTGATTGGAAGCCAGACCCACAGGCAGCAGCTTTTAAAGTACGGAAACACAATTATAAGCCCTGCTGATTTTCAGATCAGGAGACCTAGAGGTGTTTCCTAGGTGACAGTTGCAAAAATTGAGGTTCCAGACAGGTGTATAAGCTCCTTTCTCAGAGGTATCATCGCGCTGTAGTGAGGCCAAGTAGGTACATACAGATGATTTCTTACCTGGGAGATCTCTTTAGCCTCTGTATTTGTGGGAAACCTGAAACCTGTTCCTCAGGCTGAAGTTTTCAGATGAATAAGCAAGTCTTTTTCACATGAAGGCTGGGGATGGTTTCAGCCTGCTGTTTGTGCAGTGCCCCAAGGGCGGCGCTCTGCCAAGAACTGGTTTTCCAATTGTCACAGTCCAATGGAGGCCAGGAGCACCAGCTCCCCTGGCCATTAAGGCCAGGTGAACAAGGGGGCATCTTCTATGTGTGTTTCATGTGCTAGCAGGCTTTAGTGAGCCAGCTGAAGAGTATGGGGGTTAGGGCACACTTGCTGTATTAGCAAGGCAGCAAGAAACCCTTGACTACCATGCACATGGGCTTCAGCAATGCAGTGGGAGAATGCTGTGCTGTTCACTTTTCAAATGTTGTCTTCTTTAATCCTAACAACCCTAAGTGATGAGAGATATTCCAGAAGGGAAAAAGAGAAATAGAGGTCTGAACTGCTACTGAGTAAAAGACAAGGGCGATGTGTATGGATGGTGTTAAGGAACACAATGAGTTTTGGGCAAAAATAGAAGGGACTGGTTTAAAGGGGAATCCATAAGTCTGGATTGAGGCAAATTGATTGTGAGGAGCAGTAGACTATCCTGATGGAAAAACCCAGCCTGTGGTTGGATGTGGATGGCTGGAATTTTGGATTCAGGGTGCTAAATTTGGAGACTAGTGGATGAAATTTGAGGGAAAAACTCGAAAATAGATCAGCGAGTCACGGGCTAACCATTCCATTCTTAATTTTTTGTTATTAATTTTAACATATAGTAGTGCCTTTCAAATGATTTCGTTTTTATCCCCATTTAAATCTAAATAGATTCTGTAATCCTTTGTATAGCTAGCAAGAAGTGAAGTGACACTATAAAACAGACTTTATAAAACACTTAAAACTTTATGAGTTTTTTTTCTGGTAAGTATGAGGTGCTGATAATCTCTGCATAAACATAACTTCATCAGCACTTCTAAATTCCATGAGCAGGCACAAATTTATCCTTAATACTTTCAGCTTAGACTGTTTCCCTCCCTTCTTTTGTTCCAAAGTCCAAAAATTGTACAATATGCCACAGCCTGAGTCAATTTAGCAAAAACTTCCTGGATTCCCAGAACTTAAAAAAATCAGAAAAAGAAAAGTACACATTGGCAGGGGAGTTGACTGGGAAAGCCTCAAGGAGGAAGAAGTCAGTTTTGATGTGAACATTGAAAAAAAAATGGAATTAGAGAGGAAGAGAAAAAGTTATAAAGGCTTTGATGATGAGGATGAGGGTTTCCATGAGCTAAAGGTTGGAGATAAATGTAAACATGAAGAATTAGAAATAAAATAAAAAAGAAAGGACCATCAAGCTAGAGAGGAAGTTCTATGTTCTTTTTTGCTCCTCCCTGCACCCCTAGACCCAAAGTTTTAATCATTGTTCTGGATAGTAGAATTACTTACAAGAAAAAAACAGACATGCCTGGATAACAAAGACTGAAGAATAGGAAAGGTTTCTTTGCTTATTTGGTGTCTTAGTCCATTTGAGCTGCTATAACAGAATACCACAGACTAGCTTGCTTATAAACAGCAGAACTTTCTCAGTGCTGGAGGCTGGAAGTCCAAGATGAAGGCACTGTCAGATTTAGTGTCTGGTGAGGGCCCACCTCCTGGTACATAAACAGTCATCTTCTCACTGTGTCCTCACCTGACAGAAAGAAGAAAGGAGATCTCTGGAGTCTCTTTTATAAGGTCACTAATCACATTATGAAGGCTCCACTCTCATGACCTAATCACCTCCCAAAGGCCCCAACTCCTAATACCATCATATTGGGAATTAAGATTTCAACATTGGCATTTAGGGGGAACATAAACATTCACTACATTATACTTAAATGTGATCCTTTCCTTTTCTCCAAATCCTGAAATTATAGGCCTATATGAAGCTAAATAGAAGCCTGTCTGTCTGTCTGTCTGTCTAGTTATTTCTCATGTATACAGGCAGATCTATATATCTACTGAATAGCTTCCAAGAATTATTGGGTCAAAGGGTACCCTCAGCTGTAATTTTGGTAGCTATTGACTGATTCCTCTCCTAAAGGTTATTGTTTTCAGTCCCATTGACAGCATTTGAGATTATTTATTTAGAAGGGAATTATTTTCAATATCATCATTACATATTCATTCTCTACTTCCTTTAATGTTCAAGGGCAATGTGCTCAAAGGAGTCCTGACTCAGGATACTGCCAGTCATACTCTTCCTTGGACCTCCAAAAGTTCATGTTGATTTCTTGGTAACTTCTACTTCAACTCTGTTTAGTTGTTAAAGCCCTTGGCAATACAGAACTCATCAAGATCAAATTCTTTAAAATAAAGTGAAGCACATTTCTAAATTGATGAACAATCTTAACAGAGTTTTTTTAAAAATGTTTTATGTGCATCTAGCAAGCTACAATCTTTGCAACTAATTATTACATGAGCTAGTGAAGAAAAAACCACAAGTATATCTAAAATAGACTCAATTTTTCTTTCTATTTTTAGGTGTTCATGTGACATCACAGGCATGTTTGTGTGTGTAAAAAGCCTTTGCCTCCAAGAAAACTGTATTATTAGTAAGTTTTTCTGAGGATGCACATTTATATATAATAGCACCCAAAATGCAACTGCATCAATAATGTTCATGCAAAGTTTATCTTCTGTAAGTATCGCCTTGGAATGATAAACTACTACAAGATTTCATCTCTTCCCAAGACAGACTGGTATGTTTTAAGTATCTTTAAGAAAGATAGGATTCACTATGTTTTAGAGTTTGGGGGACCTTGTAGTTTATCTATTTTTTATTTTACAGAATAAAAAAAAACTGAGGCCCCAAAGATGATCACTTAAAATAGATTCTTTAACAAAGCGATTATTTGCTTTCCAGGGAGGGTGATCTAACAAGGGGAGCCCTATAGATCTCAAAATAAGTTTTTGAGTTCTTGTATCCTTTCATAAGAAAGTATACTGGGTGAATGAGGGTGATACAGAACATGATGATGTTTCTCTCATTTGAGGTAGTAATCCACTCTTATTTTAATTTCACTTTCTAATTCTCTTTCCCTTGTTTTGCACAGTCTAGAACTTGAAAAGTCAGGTGCTACCAGGGGAAGTCAAGGAACACTTAGCTTTGCAGGTTCAGAAACTCAACCTTGTTAACATCCACACTAATTGACAAGACACTAGTCTATAAATTCAGAAAACAAAAGAATACTGTGTCATAAGGATCCAATACTTGCCTCCTCAGGCCAGTTCATTTTTTCTCTGAAGGAAGCATCACAGAACAGCCAAATTCTCACCACAAGCCTGCTCTGAGAGCATGGAATCAGAAAGATGGGACTTTTAGGTGATGCAGAAGTTTAGAGGCATCAGCCTTTATGACTAGATATCTATCTATCTATCTCCACAAAAACCTAAAGGCCAAGTCTGTGAGCCATCTCTTCTCCATGGAGCTTGGAGCACTGTGGACACATACCTCTGTGAAGTTTTCTGCTTCCAGGGTTGACCTCTTGGATTGACACATTCTTTCTTTAGATAACTTTTTTCTTCAGTCTGGTTTTAGTCAAGGGTAGAAGGCATTTTGTAACTTTGAAGCAATTTTTCATATATCTGGGCCTGATCCATTACGTTTTAAATTTATAGCTTTAATGTCTGAAGTCAATCTAATTGCATGTATTTTGTTCACATTGTTTGTAAGTAGGTGCTGTCTTTGTGACCTACTCATTAAATCCAGTCAGTTAAGCTTTACAATCCCTCAACCGCAGTCATGAAACATTGAGAAAGGAGTTAAAACCAAATAACAACAACAAAAAAAACAGGTTCTCCTCCAGCGTTCCCATCCTACTAAGCAATTATTAACTGCCCTTAAGCAATTATTAACCTTTTGAAGCTTTGGCTTCCTCTTCTATGAAATTAGTAGGAACATAGCCACTGGAAATGGATGGTAACATATTACTTCACAATGCAAAGTATACCTTTAAAGAGGGTGTTGACATAGGTTTAGTTTTATTCAATCAATTATATCTACATTTCCAAATGGAGAGAAAGATCAGGAAGTAGATTTAAGTTGGTTTTCTCCTTATCCTGTTCTTAGAGAGATCAATATTTGAACTAGATCAGTATATGTTGACTGATCAATAAAGGTGCAGTGGTCATTAAATATGATTTCAAGAAATAGGCTGACCAAAATAACATCTCTTGGGGTATTTTCTTTAACACAATATCATACTAAGGAAAGTTGAAGATTGTTTTATGGGTTTTTGTGTGTGTGTGTGTTTGTTTCTATGTTTGTTTTAAAGACTAAGACATGCTCTCTGTTATCCAAGTGAAAACAAGCTTTGACAGAGCTTAATCTCATTACCATAAGGTGCTGGCGTTGCAGTAAAGAGTGCCAAAGACTAGGTGTAAATTTGATGTCATTCTTGAAGTAAAGAAGGACACTGTTGTGGCACTGCTTTCTCGTGTTTCAGCTCACTTTTCCTTTTACCTTTAGTTGCTTGAGAATGAGAAATATGTCTAGTATGAAGGGAGAGCCTTTATTATCAGGTGCGCTTTGTTCTTTTTCTAGGTGATTGAATTCTGTAATGCAAGTACCCACAACCAAGAAGCTCCAAACCTACAGAACCAAATGTGCAGCCTCCGAAGTACATGGAATGTGATCTCAGACTCTGCTAACTTCAATCACAGCTTTCCCATCAATGAAACTGACCTTCCACCTCCTCTCACATTCTCCCTTATACAGGCTGGTGAAAAAGTGGTCTGTTTAGTGCTAGATGTGTCCAGCAAGATGGCAGAGGTAACATTTTGAATCAAATGGTTGTTAAATACTCATTTTTTTCTATAAGTTTTCAATTCTTTTTATTTTCAGAGGGTAAGAGCAAAGGTAGGGGAGGCCAAAGGTTTGGAATAGCCATAGACATCATTTTTGCTTGGGTATAGAAGGAAGAAATTCAGAGTGTGCCTCAGAAATTGAGATAATGCAGATAAATGAAACCTACAGATAATTTCTAACCTTTTCTTTTGTTACCAATTGCAACGTTTTCCAACAACCAAGATTTTTTTTTTTTTTTTTTTTTACAAAATTCAAACATGTAACAAAAGGCTTCTACCTGGCCACATTCTACTCACTGGTAAAGATCTCTGGTCAAAGTAAGAAACTGAATTTGCAGCAAGTGCACATATCCAGTATGTGTATATTACCCATGTATTGTAGGCAGAAAACCATATCTCAGTCATTTAGCAATCTAGCAGCCTTCCAGAAACCCACCCTCAAAAACTCCAGAACTCTCAGCTAATGGTTAAAGGCTTAGTCTATGGGCTCAGACAGATATGCTTTACATCCTGGCTCATTCACTTACTGTCTTGTATAATCAAGAGCAAAATAACCTCTCTGAAGCTTAGTTTTCTCATCTGTAAAATTAAGACAATAATACCTACCTTCATGGTTGTGACAGAACCAACTCATACTGGCTCGTGAGAGAGTCAACTGTTAAATTTTTAGGAAATTTGCAAGCCAGTTGTTAAACATGGCCATTATACCATATAGACTTATAACTAAATAAAATATATTAAAACAAACATAAAAATCTTCAAAAATCATTTCCTAATTATTTTTCTACTATTTTTTATTATCGATGCCTAGAATCAATAAATTACAGCCATGGGCCAAGTTTGGCCCCTTACCTATTTTGGCATAGCCCAAAAGCTAAAGATGGGTTTACTTTTTAAATGGTTTAGGAAAAAATAAAATAATAGTTAATTACACTTGAAAATTATATAAAATTCAAATTTCAATGTCCATAATAAAGTTTTATTAGATGCTCATTTGCTTACATATTATTTATGGCTTTAGTACTTTAGTACTAGTATAGTAGAGTTAGTAGTTGAAACAGAGAACATATTGCCCACCAAACCTAAGATATTTACTGTCCAGCCCTTTACTGAAAATGTCTGCTGGTCCCTGATCTATGCTCTTGAGGTTATTCCTGGTCCATTGTGTCTGTATAGGTCTGCATCTCTCTCCAACCGAATTTAGTGACATCACATTGACAGTTTGAAATCTGACTCAGTGGGAGTATTTATTCCACAGAAATTGTTAACTGCAAAAGATCAGGGTATGTCTGTCTCTCTCTCTCTCTCTCTCTCTCTCTCTCTCTCTCTCTCTCTCTCACACACACACACACACACACACACACACCTGCACCAGAAGCCAGTTTTTAAACATTTACTAGTATACCACTATGTATTTCATAGGGTTGTTTGAAAGGAAAAAAATGAGATAATGAATATCAAGTTTTGGGTTTATAAGTGGCAGCTATTTTATTATAGTATTTGCCATAAGGGACAGTTTATTCTTTTGCATTCTTTGGATCAGTAGTCTTAGAAATTTTATTATTTTAGGTTTATCTTTAAAATATTAGGATACATTCAGCTTTGGGGTAATTTTGTAATCTTGCCTACCTGCAGTTAACTATGGTCTCAAATATGGTCTCAGGGTAATTTATGTTAGCTATCTGCCTCTATTGGGCAAGAATAGATTGAGTGAAAGGGAAAGGTAGTTGTACTTGAGTGAAGACCTGAAAGAAGCAGAGGAGGAATAAGTCAAAAGTCACAAACTCATGGCAAAGCAAACTTCCCTCCCTTTTCCCGACAATATGTCATTGAGCCATCATGACAATTCATTTATTTACCAGGTACCCATACTGTGATGGCTTGGGGGATACAGAAATGACAGAATAATGTCTCTGCTTTGAAATGCTCACAGTCTAATAAAGGAGACATAACACCCATGTGCAAATAAATACAATACAGTATGACGAAGTGCAACAGAGGTGTGGGGCAGCATCTAGTGCTGTAGAGGAAAGGGTGAAATTGGACTTGAATCTTGAAGGATGAGAACATACTTGCTAGGTTGGGTGAAATGAGGGAAGTAAAAGGAAGATATTCCAGGGTAGGAAAGAGTATGTGCAGTGACTGAGAGACAAAATTAGAAGGATTTGTTCAGGGAAAGTGCATTAACTGGCATGGTTGTAACTAACATTGGGTGGCTATAAGGAAGTGATAGATAAAATGGAGAGATGGTATGAATTTGAGAGAAATTGAAGACATTGAATTGCTAGGACCTGTTCAGGATTATGGAGGCTGGTACCAGGGGAGTAATGAAAGAGACTTCCAGGTTTCTGGCTTAACTAGTTGGAAATAAAGGCCATGATTGAGAATGATGACTTGATGACGGTTGATAGCAACTACTTACTAAGTGCTTACTACGTTTCCATTTTGTAGTTAGAAAACTGAAGCTAAAAAAGATAAGTAGTTTCTCTCTGGTTACATAATTAGCAAAACTTGAAGGCAAGATTCAAAGTCCTGTTTTATTCACTCTACCAACTTACTTCTCAAATGTGTAAGAGAAATAATATTTGGAAAAGAAGGCAATGAATTCAAAGTGTAGAGAGCTTGGGACACCTGTGGGACATTAAACTGGTGATACTCCCTAAGCAGTGCAAATACAAATCTGGATATTAAGGGAGATATCTGGGTTGTAGATAGAGACCACAGTTATCACTGAACTGTGGGTAACTGAAGCTCAGCTTGTTATCCACTGCCTTCAAAATAAGCAACCCTAGTGAATTAATCAGTAGCATCACTTGCCCAAACTTGGTCACTAATATTACTTTATATGTGGTTAATACTTCAAGGTATAACTGTACTGTCATATACATATCTCAGTTGATTCTCACAGCAATTCTACTTTAATAAGTAAAAATGATATTATGGCCCCCACTTACAGATAAGGTACCCAGCCTAAGAAGACCATTATAACAGAGGATAGTGCCAAGATAGATACTTCTGACTGCTACTCTCTAAGGTTTCTTTGCAATGTTTTCTCTACCCAGACTAAATTTTAAAAGAAGCAGATACAAATATAATCTCAACTGGTTCTACAGATATTTGAATTATGAGTTGAAGAGAAATAGTGGGGCCATGTATTCTTAAAGAATGGTAATTATGAACAACTTATTGGGAACAGAATTCCAAACCATTCCCTCCTCCCAGAAAATCATTTGTTTTTGAGCTTGCAGTTAATTGAGCAATATTCTTTCATTGTATCATTCTCTACAACTCAAAAAATTACAATTCAGTATCTCTAAAGAATTGGCAGAGATATTTGCTTATTAGGTTACTTAGTCATACTTCTGTCTACTAACCAAATGTTGTTACCTTTCTTTTTCCCTTTTTGGGACATAGGCGGACAGACTCCTTTGACTGCAACAAGCAGCAGAATTTTACTTGATGCAGATTGTTGAAATTCATACCTTTGTGGGTATTGCTAGTTTCGACAGCAAAGGAGAGATCAGAGCCCAGCTACATCAACTTAACAATGATGATGCCCAAAAGTTGCTAGTTTCATATCTGCCTGCCACTGTATCAGCTGAAGCAGAAACTAGCATCTGCTCAGGGCTTAAGAAAAGATTTGAGGTACAGTAGAGCACCCCAAACCTCAGATCACATTTTTATTTCCCTCATTTTGTGTCTGAGTTGCTCCTGATTTGGGACAATCTGTTACAGTGTGCTCATAACAGCTTCAACTATAGGAGAGTAATGATGGATTATCTTTAAGGTCAGGAACCATGTTTTGTTTACTATTGTATTGCATGTGCCTAACCAAGTACCTGACATGTAATAGTTGCTTAATAACTACTTGCTGAAGGAACGAGTAAATAAATGAAAACAGTGGCCCAAGCCAGGGAACTTCATCATCATCTGGACACCTTATGACCCTGTCCTTGTCAATTCCCAGCTGTGGTCATGGTTACTCTTTGGTTTTCCAGTCCAAATTAGCATATCTGTCTCCTGCCTACAATCATACTAGGCCTCACACATATGAGACTCAATTAAGGCCAGAGGTATGTTTCAGGAATAATAGAGTTCATTTGGGATGCAGCTATGAGTCAAACATCTGGTAGCAAGCAAAACACATCAATTAAAATTGTTGCTGCCTATAGATAAGTATTTCTCAACCTGAGCTACCCATTGAAATCACTTGGGAATTTAAAAATCCTGGTGCCTGGGTCTCACCCCCAGAGAGTGTTCATCTGGGATGTGGCCTGGTCATAACATTTTTAAAGTTCCCCATCTAATTCTTATGTGTAGTCACAGATGAGAATTACTATTCTAGGGCCCATTATTGTTCATTGCTGGATCTCAGAGGCCAGGTCTCAGACAATATTGTTCCCTCATATTCTCCACAATGGCCAGTATTCTAAACTAAGGGCAGATCCTAGCGATTGAATCAGAAAGAGTCCCTGTCCACAAGCAAATCAGCAGTAGTACTACGTAGGATGACAAGTGCTGTGATGGGGTGAGGTGCAGACTGAATGAGGAAGAGCATGAAGTGCAGGGGGCCACAGAGTACCTCAAAGAGGCATATGCCTAACTGGTGAGGAATTTGGAATGAGAATGAATTTTTCTGCTCAGTGAGACAATTTGAATTATTCTATGTTCAGGTGGTCAAAATGGAAAAGCCTATGGCTCTGTGATGATATTAGCGATCAGTGGGAATGATGAACACATTGGCAATTGCTTACCTACTGTGTTCAGCAGTGGTTCAACCATTCATACCATTGCCTTGCGTTCATCTGCAGTCAAAAACTTGGAGGAATTATCACATAGTACAGGTAAATAAAGTTCTAAAAATGTATATTTAGAGCATTTGCTTTAAACTTGAATATTCAAAGCATAACCATGAAACCTAGGTTATGCCAAGAGATTACACGGCTGAATAGAAATAGAAAATGTTTTCTTAAGGAAAAAAACAAAAATCATTGCTAAAATTTGCCTATATTTTGATGACTTTTTTTCTTTTTACATTTTACTTGGTGCCAATTATATATATCCAATGAAAATAATATTTTTATAATTTCTTTGTTAAACCAACCTGATAATATATAATCGTGGAGCTAAAAAATATGTTTAGGATTATATGCAATAACTTCTATAAGAGCACATACAATATTGTAAGATACATACCCTTTTTTGTTCTAAATGAGGCACAGAATAATTTTATCTCATAGTCTTTATATTCAATAAAAATGGGTATGCTGACTTGAAAATTGATAGTTAGGTTTTATTGAATTATTTTCTAAAACAATGTTTTCAGAATGTAAATGTAAATATGTAGCAATGTAGATAGTAATTAACCTGGATTATCTAAAAATTATCTTCATTACAAGATTAGTCAATAAATATTTATTAAGTTTTTACCACATACGGAGTACAGTTCTAGAGCCTAACCTTATAGTGGTGAAGAGAACAAACAAAACCACTCCCTTGGAGCTGCTCGCCAGGCAGTTGTACAGAGTGCCATGCAAAGCAAGTGAAACACAGCTCCTACTTCCTCCAAACTAACCCTCTTATGCAAAGAAACATTGTTGGAAAAGAACTAACTTTTATTTTTTGTTTTATTCAATACATTTTAAGTTAACATCCCAATTATGCACTTCAGGAGGTTTAAAATTCTTTATTCCAGATAAATCAAACTCCAATAGCATGATTAATGCTTTCAGTAGAATTTCCTCTGGAACCAGAGATATTTTTCAACAACATTTGCAGGTTAGAATTTCCTCAATGTAATACTTACAGTTGGGGTTGGGGTAAGGGAGAAAGAGATATAGATGAATTATGTAAACTGCCTACATGTGATGAGCTTTATGGCATCACCAGAGCCAGGCTTTATTTTTACATGTTTGTACTTCTCAGCCCTAGGAGCCATTTTCTGTAATTGCTACTCAGCTTTTCAAGGTCTATAAACAGAGCTTGCTCCTTCCTCCTGACTCAAAATGGGGATGGGGTGGGAGTGCTGTGGGGATAAAGCCCAGAAAATAAGAAACAGTGTATTTAGTTTTAGTTTCATAATAACTTTCCATCAATCAGAATCCATTTTACTTTCTCTGAAGCTCCTGTCTCATATAAAAAATATCAATGATTTCATTAAATTCTAAAAATTCTTAAATAGCTCTTTACCACAATTTATTTGATTTTGCTCACAAAACTTCCTATAATCAAGCCAGTTTTCAAAAGGGCCACATTTTTTCTTCTTTCTGAGTACTTTAAAGATATTTTTAAAGTAACTGAACAAAAATTTCTCTGCTGTCTCCTCACAGATGGTAGGTGAACCTGCCAAGTTAATGGCTTCATGAAGCCAGTAAACAATTCTTAGGAAATATTTAACACAAAGATTATATGTACACAGTAAAGGCAATAACCACAACCCATTAGAAGTGAAAATCTATCATTGGAAGGGAAAAGGTGTGAATTACAAATGACAATATATATTGCAGATTAGATTACGATTGGCATTTCTGAATAATCTTTTTACTCTGTGATTTCCTGTCTAATAATATGAAATAAAACATGCTTTAAATAATAAAAGAAAAAACAAAATATTATTCATATGGCTCAAATTGGCCTTATGTTCTCAAACGTGGCCACCTCTCTCCACTTGTTTTTATGTCTTAAACCCCACGAAACTGTGGACTATTCTAAATCTGATCCTCTACAACAGCTCAGGGGCCAGCACAGAATGTGACATAGTAGTCAGCAGTCCCAAACACTCATTAAACTGATTTTAGCAAATAATCCACAATGTCTTTGCTGTCACTCACCAATAAAATTTTATATGCGTTCCAAGTCTGAGCAATTTTACAATGTGTTACTAATGTATTTATTTAATAAATATAATTTTTCAAAATTATTTACAGACTTGAATCCTTTGTGAATACACGATGATTAAATGCTAATAAACTGACACTTGTATTAGCTATAACAAAATATTTTATATCTACTGTATTTATATAATATACTATATTTTGCTTTGACAAAGTATTTTTATGTGAAAAATGATTTATGTAAATATAGTACATATAAGAATTAAATGATTTTTATTTTTTTCCAGTTCATTTTTTGTTACAAAAGTTAAGAAAAAGATGGAATGATTCTGCATACACTAGAAACTTTCACATATGTATTCTCTTGAATAGCTTGAAAGTACAGGTGAGAATGTTAAACCTCACCATCAATTGAAAAACACTGTGACTGTGCAAAGCAGTGTAGGCAATGACACTACATTTCTAGTCACACGGCAGACCAGTGGTCCCACTGAGATTGTATTATTTGATCCTGATCGAAGGAAATACCCCACAGATAATTTTATCATCAATCAAGCTTTGTAGACTGCTCGTCTCTGGATTCCAGAAGCTGCTAAAGTAGGCGTCGTGAGCTTGTTCACAGTGACAACATTTAGTCATGACTTTTAGTTGAATCACACAATTAAATGCACTGTATAAAGGAAATCTCATTCTGATATATCGAGATTCTACTGTAAATTTATGAAAGCATTTTGTGAATGTTAAAAATTTAAGGGGAACAACTCAACTAAGGTATGTTCAAAACTTTAAATAATGGATACTAAAGCCTTCTCACTTCAACAGTAGAAGTTAATATTTATGTTTACTTCTTTCTTTACAAAATCCACATAGAATACTTATCTGTACTCTTAAGAAAAAAAAAAAAACCCTACTTAGAATTTATAATATGAATATATGTAATACACATGTTTTTGAGCACCTAGTATGTTCTGGGTCTTGTTCTAGATGCTTTATAGTAAAATGTCATGATAAGAATAAGAACGGGTATTCAGAGAATACATGAGGGATGTGCAGATAGGTGAGGAGGCAGGGGGGTAGGAAGGAGAATGTTTCTTGGAAGTAAAGACATGAAAATGGAAACATGGAGGATAAGGGGAGAGAAGTATGAATAACATTCTGGGCAGAGTGAACAGCACACAGAAAGGTTCAGAGAAAAAGAATATGGCTCTTCATAAAATTACGAGTAGTTTGATGTGGATGAACAACCAAGTAGCATGTAGCGTGGAGATTTAGTAGAAGCAAAGTTGAAGGCGTGCTGAAGCTAGACAGATAAACAGGAGCCAGAGCCTGTTTAGCAAGAGTTCTGTATGGCAGTAAAGGAGGCAGGAGTTTGAATACTAAAGGGAACCGGAAAAGGTTTTAGGCAAGGTGGTGAATTGATCAGATCCACTTTTGCACTGCGTGAATGCAGTCCCTCCTCAGCACTGGAGGCCCTCTCTCCCTTCAGATTACTGTAGACAGCCTTTGCTCAGTCTCCCTGCCTCTGGGCTAGCATCCCTCCCATCCATTCGTCACCGCTATCAGATGATCCTTTTGAAGCACAAATTGGATCAAATCTGTCTCCTATTCAAAACTCTTTAGTGGTCTCAGGATAAAATTTATGTGGTTACTCTTATATAGCAAGTCCAAGCTTATCTCTGGCTTCTGCACAATCTTATCTCTTAACCCTTGTCCCAAATACCCTGGCTTCTGCTCCTACTTAACTTTTCTCCTAACTCATCACGTTCTTTTCATACCTGTGCATAAGAGCCAGGAACACTTTATCCACTTCTTGCTGCCCTTGCCCAACTTCTTAGTCTGAATTAGGTGCCCTATATCGAAAGACTTACTACACCCAAGGAGAAGTTTTTGATGTGGCGGTTCCAGCTATGTATCTGTTATTAATGTTATAATTACAATCAATCAATCAATGATTTCGATGCTTGAATTGCGACTTCATTGGGAAATGGTAAAACATATGAATCCCAGTGAAAGAGGCTGGGTAAGGTGTGGTGGCATCTTAACTTTCCACACTGAATCACACAGTTACCCATTGTTTTCTTTCTTTTTCCTCCTGCTGGATTGTGTTCCTCCTCTTTCAGGATTTTAGAAGGAACAGCGGAGGAATAAAAAAAAAGGAGTATTTATGTAAAGTTAAATCAAAAGAATGAATTTCTGCTATATTGTAGTTTAAGCTTTTTTCTTTCAGACATCTTTTTGCCGGTTTTCCCCCAGGCAGCCTAGGCAAAAGAGAATGTTATTTAGCAATATTTCTAGAAATTATTCAACATAGACATGGTAAAATCCTGACCTATCTAAAATAGTGTTCCTTTTCTTGGTCCCTAATAGTGTAAATGGGTTTTTTTGCTTGATATTTCTGGGCATTGGAGGTGGGGCGTGGGGAGTGGAGGGAAGGAAAGATACTGTTGCCGTTAGTCTAGGTTATCCACATAAATCATAATTGGTCACTGAAATTTGCTATAAGTTTCTTTGTTATATAAAAGGAATAAAATGTTGAACCTTCCTTTGGTTGAAGGGGCTCTGATTAATAGTTGCAAAGTACCCTGAAGCTTTGAAACACTGTTATCTATATCTTCTAAAATCTGAATCAAGATATGCCCTTCCCCACAAATAAATTCAGGGTGTAGTTCCCTAAAAAGGTACCTAGCACTATAAATGGGTTATGTTCTGAGAGCCATATAAATACTGAATTTAGTTATCACTTAACCAATATTACTATCCCTGACACTCTTTTGTAGTAATTTAGAAAATGCAACATCAACGAAACATTTTTTTCTTCACACTTGACAAAATAAAAAGCCTTTGTTTTGCAACCCGGGCTCTGGACTTACACACTGAACAATACCCACCATTCTCTTCAAGCCTTGAAAATGATGGTGACCTCTCACACCTCCCACTTAGCCATGCCTCCTGCTATCGTGGAAGCCTTTGTAGAAGGAGCCAGCACCCGCTTTCCCCTTCCCATGATGATTTATGCAAATGTGAGAAAGGGGTTTTATCCCATTCTCAATGCTACCATAGCTGCTACAGTTGAGCCAGAGATGGAACATCCTGTTATGCTGAAACTTTTTGATGATGGAGCAGGTAATATGGAATGTTATGTCATTTTTCATGTTCTCAAGAGCTGTTGTGATGCTGCAGTATCAATATTATGCTTATCTTTTAAATTCTTTCAATTCTATTATTTTTTCTCATCCCATCTTATGAGATTCTTGATTTCTCACAGAATCACTGATATACTAAGTAGCTATAAGTCTCACCTGCACCAGGAAAGCAGACGTGAACTTGAGAAAAGAGTCTCCATGAGGCTCCTCAGAGGGGCTGTGCATGAGCAAAATGGTGGGAGAAAGTTGATTGACACCTAGGTCTTGGCTTCCACTTGTCTAGTGACATTGGCCACACTCACATAGTGAGGTCATGCAGAAACAGGTTCTAAATTCCTGTGACATCCCCATACTCCGCTAAGATTTATCAGCTTTACTATTCACTGAAATAATCAGAATGAACAATTAAAATAGCAAATGAAAACCCAAGAAGGGGGATGCAATGACAGTAAATCCATTTTTAATTCTTGAACCCAACTGTGAAGAGAAAATTGGAAACTGAACTTTGTAATTGGAACTGAAAATTGTAACCCATGATATGACCCTAGACTATTCTTTAGCCAAGTGCCTTTTACACATGCGGTTTGTTTACAAGGTCAAGCCAGCAAGCTAGCGGAATCGAGAGATTTTCCCACCACTGGGAAAATAAAGTAAAACAAAACAAAACCCTCCTTCGAAGTACTCCTTTTGCACACAGTTCAGACCTTCTCACCATACATCGCAAGCTGGGCAAACAGTAGCACCTGGGCTCTTTCTGGCTAACTTTTTTGACTTTTAACCTTTGTCGTTTTATCTTTCCTGCTCTACTTTTTCCTAAGCTAAATTCTCAGAATGACAATTGACCTCAAAGTCTATTTTAGCAACTCCAAGTGTTTGATTTACTAATAAAATCATATTCCTTCCCTCCTGTTTCAAAGAAAATTTTTTTCAAGATTCTTAGGTTTGGTAACCCATTAGTATCTTTGCCATGGCAAGCCCGTATGACATTTACAAAACAAAAGTTCATTCAAGGGATTTTGGTTCCGGTCTACCTTAGAGGGATACCAGAGAAGACCTCTTGTTTTGTTTGGGATGGATCCAACTGAACTTCTCATGATTGCTTATCCATGGCCACACCTTTCATTTTTTGTGTGTGTGTTTGGTCCAAAAATGCACTTTGCAGAATGTTCCTGGTCTACAGGAGAACAGATATAGCTAACTTAGGAAAGATCATTTGAATAACTCAATAAGCTTTTATATTTATTCCCTGGAACCATTTTATTTATTTGATGTCTAAATTTATACCCTAATGAAGAAGATAATAAAAAAGATTGTTTAGGCACAAAGTGGAAATTTAGATGTTTTTCCTCTAATACTTAGCACACACGTATTGTCCAATATTTATTTTTATATTGGAAATAGTATTTATCTGCTAAATAAAATTAATAAACAATAATAAAATTTATACATGTAAAATCTTTTATAATTTAAAATGTACTTTCTCATACACACTTTCAAATAATCATCACAACAACCCTGTGTGATGTTATCATTTTACAGATGAGAAAACTGAGGCTCATATCGATTGTTTCACAGCTACTAAGCGGCAGAGCCAGATCTTAAAACCAAGTTCCCTGATACTCCAGCCAGTGTTCTTTCCCATTCCTTTCTGATTCAGTGATTAAAAGAGGTGGCAGTGGTCAACGTGCCACAGAGAGATTTTCCTTAATCATTTGTCAACAAAGATAGAACTTATTAATAATAAAAACACTAAATACCAAGATTTGATTTCTCTCCAGTACATAAAAACGATTTCCAAACCTACTATGATCATAAGTTGCTTAGTATTTTTTATTTTAATTAAACATACTCATAACTTTTCTCATGTTAAGGAGTAGCCTTGCCTCTGCAGGGGAGACTCTAGAGCACTTACTTTAGTGATGGTACAAAGCTAGAGTATGAGGCTGCATGTGTGGTATGAGAACTGAACTGACTGTAATAGGACAAGTTGCTTGCCCAGTGTGGCCACCTGCACTTGAACAGTGAATGTGATCTGTACTTGGGCTAAGCTGTACCTCCCTGCTGCCTTGGAATCTAGACCTTCCTGTCATTCAGTCATGCACTTGGTTTGGAGCTGAGCTGCTCTCTGAGGTTCAATACAAAAGGAGAGAAGTCTAGCACTGTCCATGCTTTTAGAATGCCTCCTGAAGCAAAGCGCAGTGGATGGAACCAAAACCTGTCAAACTCCAAATCGATGAGCCCCTTCTTAATCTAGAACAATATTTCCATATGCCCTTTTAGGAAATGAAATGATTTCACACTATTTTATCAACTACCAAAGGTTTTTTTCATCAGGAGTTCTTTTTTTCTTTTTTTAAATCAGGCTTCAGGATGTTCATAAACCCTTTAAAATTATGTGAATATATATATGCGTGTATATGTATTTCCTGGGGAAAGAATACTTTTATCTCAAAAGGATTTGTGACTATAAACAAACTAAAAAATGTGCTTGGTTTCTGTAAAAAACTAGTATTTTCAATGACAAGAAAGAGAGCTCTAAAGGTGATTATTAAATGCTCTATTTGCACTAAAGCAGGTACAACTTATTCACCTTTAAAAAATAATTTTTCATAGGTTAAAGAACGACATGGAGAAAGTACAGAGCCATTTGATTTTTAACCACCTGATAATATAAAAAATAGTTATGACCATAACAGCATATGCTGAAATGGGAAGAATAAGAAGAGCAAAGCTTAGTTTTAATGATATAATTAAATATTAGCAATAAACTATGATGACAAATGTTGACACCAATTTTTATATATATATATACACAGGTGCTGATGTTATAAAAAAAAAGGTGGCATTTACTCGAGGTATTTTTTCTCCTTTCCCATAAATGGTAGATACAGCTTGAAAGTGTATGTCAATCACTCTCCCAGTAAAAGCACCCCAGCCCACTCTATTCAGGGAGTCATGCTATCTACACACCAGGTTACATAGTAAACGGTAAGAATAGTTAGCACTGTTATCTGAATAACATCATTTAATGTATATATCACTGATGAGTGTGTGTCTGTGTGTGTGCGTGTGTATGTACGTGTGTATTAAAGAGAGAGGAAGAGAGATGCTAGTGACGAGATGGAATTTCAACTCTTTATACTTAAGTCAATGAATGATTTGTTGACTACCTTTTCAATCCTCAAAGATTCATGGTTGTAGACAACAAAAAGGCAATAGGTGATCCCCACAGATTTCTCCTACCTTCATTTTAGTCATATATTTTTACCCTTTTCTTGTGACTGTTTCATTGGAATTACTAATAGATAAAGAGATTTATTGAGTTTTCTCAGTTCCAGCTCCTGCATTTCTTGCACAGAGGTTTAAGAAAGAGGCAAATAGCAGTTAGCAGTTGAAAGAAGTCCTCAAATAGTCCAAATAATCCACACAGGAAAAAAGTTCCTAAAAAAACATGAGTTTGAATATTATAGACAACTGAGCCCTTCCTAAAAATGTTCTGTCTTCCTTTGAAATAAAAGTGCCAAATAAAAGACACATCTTTTTAACACCATTATTATAGCTCCTGATGGAAAGTAGTGGTTAAAATATAACAAACAGAATCATGCTATAGTCTTTTAAAAATTATTTTTTGTTTTTTAAGAACATTTCTAAGCATTTTTATTTGCAGAACTGCAGAATTTTCGTGAATACTTTTCATGTATTTTGGCAGCTATTACTAATGATTTTGTATCTAGATAAAATACTTAATTCCTAAATAGATATTTCTCCTTTCATTTATACATCAAATATTTTAAAGGCCTACTTGGTGACAGACTTTGTCCTAGGAACTTGGGATACCAGGTAGGATAAGACTTGATTCCACTCAAGGAGCTTGCAGGCTACTGTGTGGTCTAAGTATCTTTTTAAAACCCATGAGTTTAAAGGATGAAAATATAAGCACCTAGTGTATAGTGATTCAACTGTGCTTTTGTCTGTATGCTTCATATAGGCCCTTGATAGCACAGAATGAAAGAGCTTTCTCTAGTCATGTCTACTATACATAACATTTATTTTATCAGCTCATTTTCAGGTGATGACCTTGAGCATACACTTCACTGAAAAATGGGAACTGCTCTAGTTTCACATCACCAAATCTCCAGACATGGCACCATCTACTCCTTTCCTCTCATCCTCAAAGGCCAGCGTCTTCACCGGATTTGCTGTGGATGCCATCCAGCCTGCCCATCCAGGAGCCTTGAGAACTCTGCCTTGTATGTTCCTGTTCTACTGATCTCTCTGAGTAGCATTTAAGCATGATTTGTTACTTCCCATATTATTGTATTTTCTTGTTGGTCCCTCTTCAGCTACCATCCACCTTTCCAGTCCTTATTGTCCGGTTCCTTGAAATATATCTAAACCTGCTGACTGTACTTTCTCACTTCCAATTTACTACTCTGCTCACTGCAATCCGACTTCCATCCAGATCACTCCATTGGAATTGCCCTGGCCCCAGTCACCAATGACCTCCCTGCTGTTAAATCCGAAGGATACAGTTCAGTCCTCATTTTACATTAGCAGTATCTGACACGGCATATTGATTTCTTCTTTGTCATTTCCTGATTTCTATGATACCACACTCTCCTAATTACCTCTTATGCTCTGGAATATTTGATCATGCTCTTTTTCCAGCTCCTCCTTTTCTATTGTTGCCATTTTTCAGAGCTCAGCTAACCTTATCACTGTACTACTTGGAGTCACACTGCCTGGGTTGGAAACGTAGCTCCTCCATTTACTAGCTGTATGATTTTGGGTTAGTTACTTAGCTTCTGTGTACTTCAGTTTCATCATATAGAAGAATAGGGGTAATAACTGCTCCCTCCTCATAGCATTGCTCAGAAAATTAAATGCACATGAGGTACTTTTAAAAATGCCTCGCACATAGTGAGCCAGGCACTTGATAAATGCAATTTATCATTATAGTTGAAATTCTTATTAGGTAATCTCAATCACATGGCCTTAATAATATTTACATGACTATAACTTTCAAATTCATAACTTCGAAATTATTCAATCCAACTGAATCCTCTTTTTGAGCTAAAAATCCATATCTAACTGGCTCCTTGACATTTTTAACTGGATGTTTTACAGGAATCACAAACAATGTAACTTAAATTTTTAGTGTCCTTCACTTTAGCCAACTTCTCCTCCCAAAATGCTCATTTTAAAACCTGGGATCTGTTTTTGTTGTTTTTGTGCATCAGGTTTTTCTCTTCATCATTCTTTGTTCAAATTTGCCATCAGCTTTTGCTGATTTTATTACCAAATACACCTCAAACTGCCACCTTCTTGCCTTCTCTCTACTGCTATCACCCAGCCCAAGCTGCCATCTTTTCTCATCTGAACTGTTGCAATGGCTGTCTCAGTGGCCTCATTGCTTGTTGTGCTTGAATTCATTCTCCACTGAGAGCAGCCAGAGTGACCTGTTAAAGAGCAAGTGTGATCATATCAGTGCCCTGCTTCCCCACAGCATGTAAGATTGAACTCTACAACCACTTCAATGGCCAGCAAGAACTTCTCTCCTGTCTCATCTCAAACTACTCTCCTCCTTGCTTTAATTAAGTTTTTCTAACTTGCAAAGCTCTTCCACACCTCAGAGTTTTTACACAACCTCTTTCCTCTGCCTGGGATATTCTTACCTCTACTCTTTACTGGACTGACTCTTAGGCATATTTTAGGAAACTTTTAAACATAACTTCCTTGATAACACTAAATTATGTACCTGTGTTATTTTCTTTCATAGAACCCTGCCTTTTTTCCCTTCTTATGTTAATCACAACTTATAAATATATGTCTTTTAATATAACTATAAATTCCATGAGGTATACTGTTTTGTCCATGATTACTGGCATAGCATATGCCCTCAAAAGAGTTATTGAATGAATGGATGGATGAATAAATGAATTGTTGAATAAATAAACTATTATTCTAAAAATGTAGTAAAAAAAAAAAGGTTTTAAAATATCTCCCAATAATCTGACAAAAACAAGCTATTCAGGAGGTTGTATTTTGTTTTTTGTTTTGTTTTTTTGGCTATTCTTTTCTTTGGTGTCCCAGGTGATATTCAGATGAATGCCCCCAAAAATCAATGGGCAGAAGCGAGGAGGAACTAAAGTGGGGCTTTAGTGGAATGAGCTTAGGGGCCTCCTTTTCCATGTTGGGAGTTCCAGCTGGCCCCCATCCTGACGTATTTCCACCACCCAGAATTATTGACCTGGAAGCTGAGAAAGTGGAAAAGGAGGTGACTATATCTTGGACAGCACCTGGAGAAGACTTTGATCAGGGCCAGGGTAGGTTTCTTGATTTTGTTGCATATTTTTCTACTAGGTAGCATTTCTAATGACTATATCAGGGGTTAGTTGAATAAAAATAGCTTTGGGAGTTTAGAGCAGACACAGCTATAGAGGGTTGTCATAAAAAGCTTTGAGTTGTTGATAAAGGTTTATATTATGGAGTGTAGAAATGAGAGTATGTCAACTCCCCTGGGATGAAGAGGCCCTTGTAAACTAACCCGCACTAATCACATAGAAACCTTGACTGGAAACATAAATACCAAATGTAGCAGTGGTCTTATCAGCAGATATGGATTCTGCATTACAGAGCATGGACTTCCAAATACTGGAGGTGATCAGTTTTCTGCAGATTGGATAATGAATATTTATTCAGATTTATAAGTCAGGTTTAAGGAAACAATTTTCATACGTCATGTAAAACTTGGCATATTTTTTTCTCCCATTATTTCTGTTAGAGAGGCTGGGACCAGTTTCCTGATTCAGGGCTGTTTTACCCTTGTTTGGGTGAATATTGATCAAGTTCCTTTTTAACTTTCCAGCATTCGGGCTTCCATGTACCTCATCTCTTGATTTCCATAGCAATTCAACAGAATAACTCTTCTCAAAGAATAACCTTTCCGACATTTTTGTCATCACTAAACATGGTTATTATTGATTACATATTAAATGGTTTATTTCCGATGCCTCTGATTGAGAATCCTATACAAACCAATCTTTTCTATGGAGAGTTGACTTTTTCAATACTCATCCATAATAGTGACTTTCTTGGGCCTTTGCCAGTCTTCCTTCCAACTTGGGTCATCTTTCTTTGGCTTATAATTCTCTGTTCACTACATTGTCAGAAGGGATCTCAATTACAAATAATTTTGTGCTGCTGAGAAACAGTCAATATTGCAAATTCTTTAGCAAAATCTCTCTCTTCTTGCCAGAGAAGAAGGAAGTAAAAACTTTACATTCTGAAGTAAGGAATCTCCTAATATAAAGGTTGGAGATGTGAAACAATTAAAACTGTGGGATGGAATATGTTCCTTGTAGAGTAGAAATAGCTGTAACTTAGATATCAGGAAAAAAATGATTCCCACTCTGGCTTTAATTCAGCTTTTTGATCTTCAGCAGGTTGATTAAATTCTATTTGCCTCAGTTTTCTTATATGGAAAACAGGACTAAAACTATCTCCTTCATAAGGCATTGTATAGAAGAAATGAGAAAACACATATGAAATCAGCAAGGGAAGAGAAAGTATGCCCAGTGAGTTTCCTGGGCTCCTGGGTTTGCATTGTTAGAGACTTCTCCACCTTCTTATTTGGAGTAAGAAGCCACAAACACTCCCTCCCATCTCTATTTGAAGATAAGAGTGGTGCCTGCTAGTATTTTCCCTTTTCCTCCACTGCTTCAGAAACATGGTAGTGTGTTAAAAGAGACAAACTGAAACTCAGACTCTCATTACTACTGGGAACCATTCTTTTTCAAGAGCCTCAGTAGTTTCATCTATAACACTATGTATAGAAAGAGTAGAAAAAAAGTCAATGTGTGGAATTAGTGGTTATTTATGGCTTGAAAAAACTATATAGAACCAAATGGGACTTCAGGATAGAATTTATGTCATAAAGGGCATTAGAAGGGAATAGAAAGACCTTTACTCTACTAGAGAGACTTCACCGATGAGCAAAATGATTGAAGCAGAACAAACTTCTTATACTATAAAAACCTCAGATCAAAAAAGATCTGTGGGAGGAATAGTTGGATGTGTATTAAGTTGCTGAGATCACTTAGCAATGGTAAAATTGGCCAACTAGCCACAAGTAGCCCAAGTAGCCATGAGTAGACCAACTAGCAAGAAGGTACCCTTTTAACTCATAAACATGTGCTTTCATTGCCTCTTTTTTTCACAAATTGTTGTCTAGGAAGGTGTTTTCTTCACCTTTATGGCCAGACTTAGAAGCAACGGGTGCATGTCTCTGGCTTTACAATTATTAAAATGTGACTACATATTCTTAAAAACCTTGTTAGTAATAAATAAATATCTCATGTATGCATAAACATATTAGTACACATCATCTTACACAATATCCTAGAAAAGATGACCAATGACATGGAATAAACAAAACATTACCAGATCACCATTATGTATGGAAATGTACAGATGACCCTTAAACGACACAGGTTTGAACTGTGTGGGTCCACTTACGCACGATTTTTTTCAATAAATACAGTAGACCCTTCATATCTACAGATTTTGCATCTATGGATTTAACCAACTGTGGATTAAAAACAGTATTTTCACTTTCCCAATTGAGGTTTCTCAACTGCTCATTGCAATTACTGTTTTTGATCTATGGTTGGTCAAAATTATGGATACCATAGTAAAGTTTGGAGGAGTCAGCAGTTATATGTAGTTTTTTTTATTGTGCGGGGGTCAGTGTCCCCAACCCCTGTATCATTCAAGGGTCACATGTATATGGGTTACTTCCTTGGTTTTCACTAAAAGTCAGGGGTAAATAATTGTTAAAACTGAGTACCAAGC
The DNA here is from genome assembly GCA_028627145.1 of Eidolon dupreanum. Lineage (NCBI taxonomy): Eukaryota > Metazoa > Chordata > Mammalia > Chiroptera > Pteropodidae > Eidolon > Eidolon dupreanum. The sequence goes on from CM053502.1 coordinate 55,418,996, forward strand.
ATGCTATGTAATCCCTGCAATAAAGTTAATTTCCTTCATGCTTTTTCCAAAAATTAAAGTGAGAATATATTATTTACTAGCCAACTACTATGTGCCCAGCACAATGCCAAACACTACATAGATATAATTTAAGATGGTCATTGTTCTCCAAGAACATACAATCCTGTAAAGAAAAGAGGCACAAAATGGTCAAAAAGTCATTTTATGTATAACACAGTAACCATTTTTATGGTTCAGACTGGGGGAACTACAAGTATTAAAAGGCTGTCGAGACCAGTGTAGGTGAGAGCAGAGAGAGGCCAGGTTCTAATGCCAGAGGCCTGTGCAGGGCTTTTAGAGTGGGACCAGACCACGAAAAGCACCACTCTTAGAGCTCCTTCCCGGTCCTATCTTCCCAACCTGCCTAACAGCCTGACTTTCACACTGCTTCCTCTGACATCTTCATCATGTTCTTACAGAACCAACATTCAAAATATTACCCTTAAAAATTCTTTCCTTCCTGAAAAAATATTATATTATGTTATATTATATTATATGAATTACGTTAATTATATTATATTTTATATTGTTATATTATATTATATTATACTATACTACACTATACTATATTATATCATATCATATTAATTGTATTATAGCATGTTATATTATAATACATACACATTAAATAGATGTCAGTGGATCTCAAAGATCACTGATATTATTTTTAATTTTTCTATCACTTCTTTCTGAGTGCCTCAGTTTGAATGATTTTCATGAAACTGTTTTCAAGTTTACTGATTACTGTTTCTGTTGTGTCCAATTTGATCTTAATCTTCTCAAATGAATTTTCTCATTGTAATTTTTTCCAATTCTAGGATTCCCATTTATTTTTAAAAATTTCCACATCTATCTTCAAATTTTCCATTTCTTCGTTCACTATATCCAACTTTTCCTGTGGACCTATAATATACTCATCATGGTTGTTTTATAGTCCTTGTCTATTAATTTCAAATCTCAGTTACTTATGACTTTTATATTTGCTAATATTTTCTTGATCATACATCACATTGTCTGTTTCTTTACATGGCTAGTAATTTTTTAAATTATATATTGGACATGTGGTAGCAAATTATAGACTCTGGAATCTGTTATATTTCCCTAAAGAGTTTTGAAATTTTTCTAGTAGATACCTTGGATCACCTTGAATTTGAGGTGGCTTGATTTTACTTTTGGCTAGGATTTGTCTGTTTTGGTTTTACTCTTAATCCTTGGGAATATCTCTTAATTTAGGGACACAATCTTTTTTTCTAAGATGTGGCTTTTTCAATGTTTTAAGGGACATCTCTAGGTTATTTGTCAAGCTCCTCTAACTTAGCAAGACTCATACTCCTAACTCTATTCTTCTCTGTGGTGGGAATTAGCATAAAACTGTTCAGCCTTCTAACTGTTTTTTTGTCCTTCAGCCCCTGATATTTCACCCAAATATGCATAACTCAGAGATCTTCAAATGATTTGAGAGAAGTTAATACACATATCTTAGGTCTGTCCCTCTCTGGCTCCTTTGATTTTCAACCACTCTGGAAAACCCACACTTAGTCCTCTGACTTCTCAGAATAATAAGATAGTGGCTTTCTGTATCATTGCTATGTATACCAGAGTGGTAAATGCTCTCAGAAGAATAGCTAAATAAATATAAATCATTCCCTGTCTGGTTCTCTTCTCTTCTTTCAAGGGTTATATCTCCTCCAGTTTTCTGCCTGTTTTTTTTATTTGAGTCCAGTGCTTCAATGTTTTTTTTTTCTTTCTTCAGAGTTCATATCTATTATCTGCTAGAGAGTTAGTATAAGAGAAGCCATTCAGGTATTAACATAACTAAACTTTACCTTTGATTTAAGTTACAAATAGTTTTGCCACTTAATATTTATGTCTATATTTTGCTTTGGAGGTTTTTTCCCAGGTACATGTTTTTCAAATTCATCAATTTTTTCGTTTATGGCTTCTGAATTTTGAATCTTGATTAGAAAAACCTTTCCCACTTTAAGATTATACTGGAATTCATCCATTGTCTCCTACTAAATACTTAATATTTTTATTTTTTACGTCAAACATTTTTATCACTTTAGAGTTGATCCTAAAAAAATAGATTTGTAGCATGGATTTTATTTTTTCCAGCTTTTTACCTAATCGTCACAAGACCATTATCAAGAAATTTGCATTTTACCCCATTAATTTGAATTCTATTTCCATTATATACTAAATTCCTGAATATGTTTTGGCCTATTTTTGACATGTTTATTCATGTGCCAGTACGGCAGTTTTTTAGTTATTAAAACATTATAGTGTTTTTATATCTGATAGGGTTAGTCCTTCTACATTGCTATTTTTTTAGACTTTTTATGGCCAATCTTGATGATTTTCCATTTAAACTTTACAATAAGCTTGTTTAATTAAAACTAGAGGTACTATTAATAAAATCACATAAAATTTATAAAATAAAGAAATATCTTTATTATGTTGAATTTTACTATTCCAAAAACCATGTCTTTCCTATTGTTTAGGTTTTAATATGAGTTCTTATGTAGTGTATTAAAGTTTTGTTCATGTGCATATTTCTTGTTAGATTTATTTCTAGGTATTTTAAGTTTTTGGTGCTAGTCTCAATAATCATTTATAATAAATTAGAAAACTTACTCAAAGTGACTAACCTTCCCATTTATATTTTTTAATTCAGCTAACAGCTATGAAATAAGAATGAGTAAAAGTTTACAGAATATTCAAGATGACTTTAACAATGCCATTTTAGTGAATATATCAAAGCTAAATCCTCAACAAGCTGGCACCAAGGAGACATTTACATTTTTACTAAAGCTTTTCATAAATGAACCTGAACATCAACCTGGTGGAGAGACACAAGAAAGCCACAGAATTTATGTGGCAATAAGAGCCATAGCTATAAACTCCTTAAAATTTCCCGTATCTAATATCGTCCCAAATTCTACTCCTGTACTTGCCAGAGATTGAAAGGAGTTTTAACACCAATGGGTTTGATAGAAGTCATTTGCCTCACTATAGTTGTAACACACTGTATTTTAAACAGGAAAAAGGGAGCAGACAAAAAAAGAAAATGGAACAAAATGACTATGAACAAATGCAAAGAATATCTTCCTTCTTAGATATAGTACCTATGCCCTTTGCACTCTACAAAAACATAGCAATAAAAACAAATTAACATCAAGCTGTGAAAAATGCTTTGAATTTTTGCATAATTCAGATCAGATTTTTACATGGTAAATTACATGACAAAATGTTTTATAACACTCGTTTTGGGTAGAAATGAGAAAACCCTTAAACTCAGGCTATGGACAAAATAATAAAAACTATTCTCCAAGATAATGTCTTTGAAGGCAAAAAAGGCAAAGTCAAAGTGAATCGAAGAGTCAAAAAAAGCTTGTTTTATTGAAAAGGAAAAATAGCCTCAATTAGAGAAAAGGTTAAGTCTGAATGATACAGTATAACTCTCTGTATGAAGCAATTGTTTAGTTACTTGAATTAATTTTTCTTTCTCCTTATATGTTCAGAACAGATTGCTTATTTATACCTAAAGATCAATCTGCACTTTATATATGAAGCCCCTATTGTAAAATTCCTTACCTCTAGCTGTTGGGTTAACTATACTACAGATCAAATCCCACAGCTAATGCTCAGAGATTTTTGTTCATTGTGAAAGTTAACCTTAAAATGTGGGTATTACCCTTATCCCTTGACACCAGTTTTGTAAGATGTCTATTGAATTTATTGTTTTATAAATTTCTACTCTCATCAAAACAACTTTACAGGTTATTGTCTTGGGTGTTATTCAGTGAAAATGGTAATAGCTCTCATGAGGCTTTAAGTAAAAAATGAAAGACATAGTTCTAAAATTATTTTAATACATCCATAGGCTACGTAGTTTCATTAAATTTCAACCAAAGAAGAGGGCATGGTAGAGAGACTGACCTTTAGAAAGGATCAACTGATTCTATTTTTTGTTTAAATAAAATTCTAGAAATCCTTTCTGTATTAAGTGTTATTTACTTATGGGGTGGGGGCAAATAGAGAGAGGGAAACATAGGTCACAAGGAAATAAAAATCATGTTCCATCTAATTTTACTTCTCTTATTTTTAAAAGATATTCTTGAGCACTAGAACCATTCGCTTTGTATATTAAAGAAGTTAAAACTTCATTAGGTAACTACAAATAATAATGTAGAATAGATCTATTTTACAACCAAGACCAATTAAGAGTGAAAATTAGATTAAGTTTTTGGGAGGTGGGGAGGGAATTGTGGGGAATTGGGGCAATAAGAAAAAGAGACAGAGAGTGTGAAGCCTTGAGCATGAGACTCAGAGCAGTTCTAGGGAGAAAAATAACCAGCAAATCTCTCTACCTAGGCTTCCTCCTTGTGGTTCATGCTACATCCCCAGATTTGGACTAGTACATTTTAAGTCTCAGAGTGCCTAAATTTTCACAGATGGAAAATATCAAGTACCCACTTGGCTGTCAGTATCTCCTCTCTCTAAATGCCTGCTAACCTGAAATTTGCTTCTCTGTAGTTTCAATAGATTGGTAAAATACTGAGACAGAGTTTGGTAGGTTTTAAGTCATCAGATCTTACCCTAATTTTATAAACAGGAGAATGGAGTTTTAAGTGACTAATCCAAAAAACTGTGTTGGTTAATGACAGAGCTATATAGGAGGACAGACAGGTTCTCTTACTGCTCTTTCACTCCTATCTGTTTAAGAAGGTGTGAGAAGATGCTGGGGATTATGCCTAGAAATATTTAACTCTTTCAAGATCATTTAGCAGAAGACTAGGTCTCGCTTTAAGAAACTGGATTGTTGGCTTTTTGTTTTTGTTTTTGCTTTTTTTTTTCATCTTGTAGGTGCAAGGATGAAACAATAGACTTAAGTCCGAAATTAGTGAATTGGAAGAGGCAAAACTAGGATAAAGGATGCTAAAGTGATGAACTGAAATATAGCAGAGTAGAAAGGGTGATATCATCAAGTATATACAGTAAACAATATTCAGTGGTTATGAGGAGGTGAAGCATCAGACAAAATATATGGTAAATGTAGGAAGATATTTATTTAGAGAAAAAGAAGGTAAAATTTAAATGAGAGAGAAAAAGAAGCAGGAGATAGAAGATTTTTAGGGGATGAGTTGATGTAGCCTATATACTGATTGCTGTTTATGTATGCACAGTTGACTGCTCCAAAAGTACCTTTCTACCTGCATGTTAGTATCAGAAAGTCTACCAAAAAATTTGCTTTTAGCTTTGCTTTCTGTTATATTGTAATTGTTCTTAGAAAAGTTGATCTCTAAAAATATTATTCATTTAAAACTTAATGTGACAAATCCATTTGCACTAATGGAAGAGTTGCTCATATCAAACTAATCCTTTTGCTGATAACAGTTATCGCTCTTGGGAAAAAAAAATATAAAACACACTCTTTGAAAGCATTGGACACCAACAAAAGCAGGTAGAAACTGGAGGAGATATGACCCTTGAAAAAAAGGCAAGCAATCTAGGTGAGATCCACATTTTAAAAGCTTTTCTCCCTAAAGGCAGTCCCAGTTTACTTAGAGCATCTAGATAGAACTCAAGCAAAACATAACAGTCTACTAGGTTAAAAAACCAGAAGTAAGAGTCCTGGGGCGCCAAAGCACTTGGAAATTAGGGAAGGAAATCATAGAAAGGAAGCGACCGCCAAAGAGAAAGTTCCCAAATCTGTATCCTCTTAATCCTTGAGTGGGTCTTATATTGCAAAAATAATCTAATGGAAAACAAGAGATTGGAGACTAAAATTGCTGAACAGAGATTTTAGCAACTGCCCAGTTTTGGGGAGAAAAAGTTTAAGGTTTAACCCCCCAAAAGTTAGAATGTTTGTTAAGCACCTTGTTTTTCTACTGAAACTTCAGAAGGGCCACATTAGGGATAAGGGCCATGTCCCCAGACTAAGAGTTATATCCTAAAACAAAGGGCAAAACTAAAATAGATCTGCTCTGACAAAGCCTAAAACCATGTCTCCACAGAATCAAGATGATTACTCACCAATAATTTAACTACTGCTGTAACATAACAGAGGAAGATAATATTATACAATTTCTATAACATGTCATCCAGTATATAATAAAAAATTAATAGACACACCAACAAGCAGGAAACATGTCCCATAATTAATGAGAATTAAAATGTGTCAATAGAAGAAGATATGAAAATTAACCAGATTTGGAATTAGCAGACAATAAGTTTATAAAGAAATTATAGAAAAAAGATAAGTATGTGATTAATAGAAGAGGAAATTCAGGAAAGATGTGGAAATTCTTTAAAAAGAAGCAAATGAAAATCCTTACAATTGAAAAATACAAAATACAAAAAATTTTGTAATAGATTCACAACAAACTGACACTATAGAAGAAAAGATCAGATGACTTGAAGACAGGAAAATAGAAAGCATCCAAATGAAGCATTCCATTTAAAGAAAAATGGAAAAGCAAAAAGGACTTTGGGACATAATCAAGCAGTCTAGTGTACATGTAAATCAATTCCAGAAATAGAAGAAGCAAAAATTGGGCATAAAAATATTAAAAAATTATCAGATAAAAAATTTCAAAATTGATTTAAATTATCAACTTACAGATCTAAAATTCTCAGTTAACCTAAAATAAGATCTATATGAAGAAAATAACACCTAGTATATCATAGAAATGATGACTGTTATTCAAAACAATTGAGGCCAGAAGACAACAAAATGACATATTAGAGTGCTAAAAGAAAAATCTTTCAACACGGAATTTTATATTAAGCAAAAATATCTTTAAAAATGAAGATAGATAAATAAAAGCTGAAATAATTTTCACTAGCAAAGAATACCAAAGGAATTTCTTTAAGCTAAAGGAAAATGATGTCTAGTGGAAATATAGATCTATAGTATGAAAGGAAGATCACTGGAAATGGTAAATAGGTAGGTAAATATAATAAATCGTTGCTTTCCTTTACTCAATTCCTTTAAAAGGCAATTAACTGTTTAAAGCAAAAACACACATACAAAAAACAATATATTATGATATTAATAACAAAGAAATAACATATATGACAATAAGAACAGAATGAACAGAAAGGTGACAAATAAAATTATACTGTTGAAGGTTACTTACATTATACATAAAGTGGTATAATATTAATTCAAGGTAGACTAGGATAAATTAAAGGTGTATATTGCAGCCCCTTTGGCACTTATCAATAATAAAGGAGGGTATCTAAAAGCTAACAACTGTAATAAAATGGAACACTACCAGAAAACTACCTAATTAACTCAAAGGAGACAGGTAAAGAGCAATGAAGGAAGAAAGAATAAATAGGAATAACAGAAATCAAATAGCAAGATGGTAGACTAAAGCCAGCTGAATTGATAACTATATTAAAGATAAATGAACTAAACATTTCAACTAAAAAGTGAAAATTTGCAGACTGGTAAAAAAGCAAGACTCAGCTATGTGGTATTTAAAACAGATGCATTTTGAATATAAAGACACAGAAGTTGAAAGTGAAAAAATAAAAATGGTATATCATGCAAACACTAAGCATAAGAAGTTCATTTTAGTATATTACTATAAGACAGAACAGACCTTGAGAAAGGAGAGAAAAAGAGGGTCATTCCATGATAGTAAAAAAATAAAAATCTGCATGTATCTATTAATAGAGCTTCAAAATATCAGAAACAAACAAGCAAAAAAAAAAAAAAAAATGCCAGAACTAGAGATAGACAAATCAAAAATTGAATTTAGGAATTTAAATCTTTCACTGACAATAACTGAAGAATATCTAGAGAGAAAACTCAGTAAGAATGAAGAATATTTTAACATTATCAATGGATTTGACCTTGACATTTATAAAACCAATTACTGCAGAGTACACATTCTTTAAGTATTCATGTAACGTTTATCAAATTAGATCATGTGCAAGGCCACAAAACATATCTCTAAATGTAGAGTACAGAAATAGACTGACACCATATGATCTATAGATTTTCTACAAAGGCATGTGCAAGTCAATAGGGGAAGGCAACTCAAAGGGTAAAAGAGTTCTGTTCGATAACTGATATTGGGAAAACCAAACATATATTTGGTAAAACAATTTTATTTTTACCTTAATAAAATATGAATTCATGATGGATCATAAATATAAATATAAGAGTTAAGATATGAACTTCTAAAAAAATAAGATATCTTCACAGCTATAGTGTAGAAAAATTTTTTTAGAACAAAAGAAACACTAAGCATAAAAAAATTAGTTGGACTGCATTAAAACTAAACATTTATGCTCATTAAAGGGCACCATTAATAAATGAAAAAGGAAAACTACAGAATGGAAGAATATATTCACAACACATAAATATATTATAAATCAGTAATAAAAATACAAAAAAAAATATGGGTCAAGACTTGAACAAACACTTGACACATATATGTTAATAAGCATTTATGAAGGCAATCAACACCATCAGTCACTGACAAACTGAAAATGGTAACTATCATGAAATACTTCTTCATTCCCACTAGAACAGCTAAATTATAAAGACAATATGAAATGTGAGCAAAGATGTAGAACAACTGGAATTGTCTTACCCTGGTGAGTGTGCAACCACTTTGGAATACTGTTTGGCAATTTCTTAAGAGTTATTTATCTATCTAACCCTGGACCCAGTGTTTCATTTAAGAGAGATGAAAAGATATGTCCGCCAAAAGACTTGTTCAGGAAATCTTATAGCCACTTTACTCATAATAGCCCCACATTGTAAACAACTAAGTTTTTATCTACAGAATGGATAAAGTAAATGTTGCTATTTGGATGAATTCACAATAAAATACCACTCAGTAACAAAAAGAAACAAACTTATACATGCAACAACATATATGAATTTCAAAAGCGTTATATTAACCTAAAGAGCACATACTGTATGATTCCATTTATAAGAAGCTCAAGAACACTACTAATCTCTGGATATAAAATTCATAACACTGGTTGCCTCAAAGCAAAAGTGTGAAAGTTGACTGAAAGGGGCACAAAGGAGCTTTCTGGAACAATTAAAATGTTATATGTTTCGATTGAGATGGTGGTTACATGGGTGCATACATTTTCCAGAATTAATTTATCTGTGTACACTTGATTGGTGCATTTCACTGTATACAAATTTCACCCCAAGAGAAACTTAATATGAACAGATTTTTGTATCCTTACCCATTAACAAGCTTTATAGCAATGGTTCTCAGCTAGGGGCGATTTTACTCTCTAAGTGGACAGTTGGCAATGTCTGCAGACATTTTTGATTATCACAGCTAAGGGAGTTATCTAGTGGGTAGAAGCTAGGGATGCTGATAAACATTCTACAATGCACAGAACAGTCCCAACAAAGAATTACTCAGCCAAAAATGTCAGTAGTGCCAAGATTGAGAAATCTTGCTTCATACAGAGGAAGAGCAAGGGTTTATTCATAAGGATATTCAATACATGGATATGAGAAAAAGGGGCCTTAATGGGGAGGCACACAAAACTAAGCCTGATTTAAATAAAGTTGAGAAAAAAATATTTTAAATAAAATGAAGATGGTCCATATTAGGGGACTGGATTCATAAGGCTGGTAGAAATTCCAACTGGTGAAAAAAAAAAGAAGGGAAATGAATATAAAGTTGAGTGGACACTGCATTATGTGTTAAGATCTGTATTACAATCTGTGAATGTAAAACACAGGGGCACAGGGAATAGAAGCAGAAGGGAAGAGGGATAAGTAGTGTGGTCTCTGAAGAAATGGGAATCTGATTTATTGTGTATGTATCATAGGAAGTAAAAAAAGCACAGATAAGGCCAAGAGAAAGACAGAATAATATATGAAAGTTAGGGATACAGATTACAGGGTACATGAAGGTAGAGTGAGAAGCAGTCAAGGGCACAGAAACAGATGCTCGTAACCATGGAGGTAATTAGAGCTGGTCCCCAAAGGTCAAAAAGAATGACTCCCTCCATAAATCCTTCCTGCACTCAGAATGCCTAGTTCTTATCAGCAAGAGGGTTCCTGGAATGGGTGGGGAGTGACCCAGATGGTGGCCAATTTTATTTCCAACTCCCACTCACTACAGGCTGCTGAGTCTTATCAGAAAAGCTGCTTTCTGAGAACAATTACCTCAAAGGAACAAGAAGGAGGAAGCTACTCAGTACAGTGGGCAATTGCTTTTTACTTCCCTGGCTCTGTGGAACCAAAGCAATATAAATGAACAAACATCCAAAAGAAACCTTTCTTAAAATTGACATGACCTTACTTCACCCCAACATAGGAAAGAAGAAGCAAAAGTCTGAAGAAGATAAAAGCAAAAAAAGAGAGTAAAATGAAAAAGTAAAGTAAAAAAAAAAAGAAAGATTAGAAATTAAGAGTAGAGAAGACAGGACTACCACACTTACGACAATATGTTAGGATTTCAAATTAATAGTCTTTAGTCTAATATTTTTAATTTTATGTATAAATTTATTTCAATTACAAAAGTAATACTATTATAAAAAGTACAAATGTTTAAGTAAGATGTGACAAATAAAATAGATACTAAATAAATAAGCTTATTTATTTCTTTATTAATAGACGTTTGGGTAATTCAGTTTCTCGCTATTACAAAGTAGGCTTTGAGGGACAAATTATATTACTCTCGTACATATAATCATATGTTTCTGTATGAGTTTGTTCCTTGTGTATGTAATTTTGTGCACCTGTGAGAGTATATCTGTAGGGTAAATTCCTAGAAGTGGAATTGCTATGTTAAAAGATGTGTACCCTTAAATTTTGATGAATATTTCTCTCTAAAATATTTGTATCAATTTTTCTCTCATCGGTAATATAGAAATACTTGTTTCCTCATGGCCTTATTACCATTGCTAAAGGAACTCATGAATCGAGGTTAAAAGCAGGAGTCATACTGAAGTACTGCATGGGAAACAGCTTAAAATTGATTCTTAAACATCAATGTCCTTAAAATATTCCTTGGTCATTCTTACTTGATGCCATTTAATGTAAAGCCCCAGCTTTCTCCATCTTGTTAATACCTCTCCCTCCAAGACGAAGGTTTATGTAAGTGGGAGGGAAGGAGAAGTGTAAAGATATTTTGTTTACTTAATAAATTCTACGTGCCAGGCATTGTGTTAGCTGTGTTGTATTTTTTTGTTTTGTTTTAATTTTTCAATCTTCAAAATGCCAGTTTACCATAGTTACCAAATCCTAAAAAGTAGATTTGATGCAACTGATCCTATTAGAGATAGAAAAGACATTTTTGTAAAGATAATTATATAACAATCCTAAATTTGCATGCACCAAAAACATAGCATTAAATATACAAAGCAAAAGTTGACAAAACTAAAAAAAAAGAAATAGAAAAGTTCACAATCATAATTGTAGATTTTAACAGAGCTCTCTTAGTAAATAAAAGAACAAGCAGACAAGAAATGGTAAAAATAGAGATTTGAATCACATAACTAACCAACTTGGCCTAACTTATATAGAATACTATACCCAACAACTACAGAATATACATTTTTTTTCTCAAAAGCACATGGAAAATTTTACCAAAGTAGACACATAAGCTGAGGCAAAAAGCAAGTCTCAAGTTTCAAAGGATCTAAATCTTAGACTGTGTTTTCTCACTACCTTTGAATTAAACTGGAAATCAATAATAGATTAACAAGAGAATCTCCAAAAGCAAAACACTTCTGTAAGCCCATATGTTGAAAAAAAGAACTCAAGAGGGAAGTTAGAAAATATTTGGAATTAAATGATAATTAAAATATGGCATATCAAAACTTATACGAGGAAGCTAAAGCAATAGTCAGAAAGGAAATTTAAGGAAAAAATAATATCAGTTTTAAACAAACTGTTCCAGAGAATAGAAAAAGAGGAAAGACTTCTCAACTCATTTTATGAGGTCACATTAACACCTGGCGAGGACATTACAAGAAAGGAAAAGTAAGAAAAATCTCTTCCATGAACATAGGTGCAAAACTCCTAAACAAAATATTAGTAAATTGAAAAAGATATTACATCATGATGAAATAGGATTTATTCTAGGAATGAAAAGTTGATTTAGTAAAATAAGTCACCACATTACTAGAACAAAAAAGAAAATTCACATGATCACGTCGGTGAATGCATAAAAAGCATTTAATAAAATTCGACATCTATTTATACTTTAAAAAAAAAAAGACACCTCTTAGCATACTAGGAACAGAAGAAGACTTTCTTAATCTGATAAATGATATCTATAAAATATCTCTAGATAATAGCATATTTAATAGTAAAATATAGAATGCTTTTCAACCTGGGATTGAAAACAAGAAAAAAGATATGATCCTCTCCACCTGGATTCAAAAATTTCAGGTGGTGAGTGCTAATGGAATAAGAAAACAAAATAAAAGTTGTACAATTGGAAAGGAAGAAGTAAGCATGTTATTACTCACACATTACATGATTACAAACATGAAATCCAAGAAGTACGTACTAGAAATAAGTAAATTTAGCAAGCTTACTAATTATGAGGTCAATACATAAAACTCTATTATATTTCTATATACCAGCAGTAACCAATTAGAAAATGAAATTTTATAAAAACACCATTTATAACAACACCAAAAAACCCCACAAAAACCCAGAAATAAATCTAATGAAAGGTGTACAAGGCCTCCACCCTGAAAACTATAAAACATAATTGAGAGCAATTAAATAAAGTGAAGAGATAGGCCATGTCCATAGATTGAAAGACTCAATATTATCAAGATGCCAATTCTCCCCAAACTGATTCAATGAAATCCTATCCAAATCTACGCAGATTTTTTTTTGGTAAAATTTACGAGCTAATCCTAAATTTTATGTTGAAATGAGAACCTAAATTTGCCAAAATTATTTTGAAGAAATACTAGTGTTTACCAGATATCGAGATTTAACAAAGCAGCAGTAATCAAGACAATATGATATTGAGGTAAAGATTGTCACATAGACAGTAGAACAGAATAGAGTCCAAAAACAGACCTGAACATTTGTAGGAACCTCATTCACAACAAAAGCACAACTGTAATTTAGTGAGAGATCATTCAATAAATTATCTGGGCCCACTGTTATCCATAAAAGAAAACATAGCAAAACAAAAATCTTGAAGTTTACACCATACACAAAAAAATAATTTGAGATAGATCACAGAACTAAAAGTGAAAGGTAAAATAATAAAGCTTCTAGAACAGAATATTGCATAATATATTTATGAACTTGGGAAAGCTGTCTTAAATATGACCCCCTAAACATTACCCATTAAAGAAAAGATGAAATTGAACTTCATTAAAATAAAGAACCTCTGTTTATTCATGAGCACCATTAAGGAAAGCTACAAAGTGGGAAAAGATATTTCCAATACATATCTCCAATAAAGGACTCAATACCTAGAAGGTATGTAGAACTCCTGTAAATCAATAAGAAAAAGACAAAATCGGCAAAAAGACTTGAAAAGGCATTTCACAACAGAGGATAGCCAAATGACCATTAAGTATTGAAAAGGTATTTAACAACATTAATCATCAGGGAAAATGCAAATTAAATTCATGATACAATTTTTTACACTCCCACCAGAGTGGCTAAAATTATAAAGATTGGCAGTCCCATGTAGAAATGTGGAGCATCTGGTACAATGGCTTTGGGAGGGTGGGAAATTTTATATATATATATATATATATATATATATATATATATATATATATATATATCTCCTCTGACCCAGCAATTTCAGTAGGTATATACCCAACTGAAATCAGTGCTTATGTCTATGGCAGTTTTATCTATAATAGTCCCCAAACAGAAAATAATACAAATGCTCATCAATAACAGTTGCTAAATAAACTGTGGTACATTTTTACAATAAAATAAATGAGAAAAGAACATATTACTGCCACATGAAACAACATGGCTGAATTTTATGTGGGAAGTGTTATGTGACAGTAGTCAGACACGAGAGGACATACCATATATTTCTGTTTATACAAAGTACAAATTAAGCTATGTGGCAATGGAGGTCAGAATAGTGATTGCCATTTGGGTGTTTTTGATTAGGAGGAAACACAAAAGAGATTTCTGGGATACTGGAAATATTCTATGTCTTTGGTGAGAGTTTGTCTCTCAGGGTGCTAACTCCCTGCACTTCAACTTTGTATCATTCAGCCTATTTGAGCTGCCTCTGACAAAGCCAGACCCAGGTGCCATGGCACAATGCTTTGTGTGAGCCAAAGCCTCTGTGAACTTGTTTAGTCTGGACTTGGGCACCAGAGAGAGTGGGGCTGCCACCACAGCCCGCCCAGTAGAGGCCATGCTAAACTAGGCCCTCTCCCTGGGTAAGCAGAGAAGAGCCAGCGGTGTTGGGAGACGAGGCAGCTGTGGCAGCAGCCAAGGCCCAGCCTTGAGAAGGCCGAGCAAAGCTGGAGAGCCACCTAAACTGGGTCCGTCATATAAGCTGCTCCCTATCATAGTCAGCTGCAGCAGCCACAACCCAATAAGGGTTCAGAATCCTCAGGAATCTTTACCGGGTTACAGCAACAGGCAAACAACAAACACAGTCAGCCAAAATGTTGGCTAAAAGGAGGGTAATTGGTGATGAAGGAAGGAAGTAAAAAATATCTACTATGGCCCTGAGACCAGCTGTAGCAGCAAGCACTACAATTTATTTCAATAACTCTTTTGTTTTAGGTATTTTAGGAGATTACACCACTTTGAAGGAGATTCTATGAAGACTGGATCTGTACTTTCAGGGGAAAAGTGAGACAGTTTGTGCTCAGAAAAAAATGCAAAGTATATAATATTATAATATTGTAGCTAAATATGATGAAAGGACATGAGTGGGATTTGAGCAGTTCAAGCAGTTAGTTGTATTGGACTCATCTTATTGAACCACTCTAGGTTTCTTGACTCCATTTAATCTGGAGCCCTCAGTAACTTGCTCCCTCTCAGTCACTCGATCCTTGTTAGGCCTGAGTGGTTCCACTGCCAGACGCCAGCAAGGTACTACTTGAAATCCTGGGCTTCTCCTATACCACAGGGCATAGAATCTGTCTTTCCAAGAGCTGTTGAAGGGGCTAGATGACCCAGCCAGGAAGTTCAAGGCAGTTGACCACCTGCAGGAGATGAAAAGGAGCCAAACACTTTCCCTTCCTCCCTCAAATGGACTGTTCTAAAGCATGTTTTCTTTGTATAGCCTGTTAGGAGACATCCCAGACGGCAGGGCAGGTGTACCAACAGGGTGACCTGTTGACCTACTGAGTCTCTTCATTGTACCACAATAGCCAACGTAACAACACTTGACCTTTGATTGCTTCTCAGCTTTCTCTTACTCATTTCCCCTTTCTGTTATTTTCACTGCTCTGAGATTAAACTCTCAAATCAATAGCACATAGGCTTGCCTTAGGCTATTTTCTAGGGAACTCAGGAAAGACACACAGTTGGGGGTTTGAGATATTCTAGAGTCTAAAAGTTTTGTGTCATATGCATAATAAATGCATAGATTTATTCAATAAGTATTAAATAAATTATTTTTATATAAATTATTTGGATCATCTGGACAACCACTTTCTGAGTACTTCCACTCTATTTCAAATGCTTCACATCTGATTGCTTAAACATTATATACTTAAGCAATAAGTACTAGTTATTAGTAGTTAGTACTAATTTAATTTTTATGAGCCAAGGTCAAAGAAAAGGGACAGACAAGATGAAACTGATGTTCACCACCACATGAAGATCAAATGAAGTCATGGGATAAAGGGATATTTCAAGTAATTTGAATAAAGGAAAGTGGTGGACCAATTTGAGTTTTCATCTGAGGTTTGGCAAACTTAAAAGTGTCTATTCAGTAGTTGGTAGTCCATAATTCATGTTCTGAGAGACATTTAATTTCAGTAAAGTAATTTAATGTTGTTAATTTGAATTTTATTGAGCAATAGAAGCTATGGAAAAGAGAAACAGAGGTCTGATGAGGAAACTTGAAGAGGTTTGCTTTGCACAGTGAGATATAAATTTTTATCTTTTCTCTCCAGTATAAAATAATATAAATATTATTATTATATATATTATTATTTAATATAAAATAATATCTATGCTGCTTGTTAATGCTTTTGGTACAAGTGGATTGCCTAAGGGAGCACCAAGAGGTGTGGAGGTTATGCCAAGATCGATGAGGATAAAAACAGTGACCACCATGAGGGATAACTGGATATATTGTTTACACTTAATGAATACTTATTGAATACACAGAACAGCCAGGCCTCCACTGGGAGGGCAGGGTGTGGAGGGTTGTGTTGGGTGGGCCAGTATACCTAGCTAGGCAAACATTTGTAGGAAGTAAACATCTTTCAATGGCCAAGCTGCTTGTCACCTGTGAGTTCTTCCAGAAAACTGGAGGTGGGCTCCCCACCCTCTTTCACAGCATCTGGTGTAGGTGAAGATAAGGCTAATGATTCTTTCAGATAAAACATTTAAAAGTACACAGAATTTAAGACTAAGGTATTGTTATAGTTCCTCATATTGGAGACAAAAGCAATAGCGAAACAATTTGGGGTCATGGGTTAAAGTCCTGTGGTAAACCACTTCTGATAACTTGGAAAAATGTGTGTCTATGTATTCATATATAAATAGGGGTAAAGAAAGATGCTTCTAAAACCAACATTTTTCAAGAGAATAATCAAAGGCAGACAGATGTACAGCGATGGGGTCATTTAAGAGTTCTGTTTTCATCTTGGTCCTTCAGCTTCTCGAAGGGTCCCTGAGCAATTCACTCATTCAGCTGAATAATAATGGCTATGAAGGCATCGTCATTGCAATTGACCCTAATGTGCCAGAAGATGAAACACTCATTCAACAAATAAAGGTAAGTTCAAAATGGTAATTAGCTATGCTTCTTTAAAAAATATTGAGTGTAATGTAATAGAGTGAATGTGAGTTCTCTAACTCCAACTGCGTGATACTGGCAAGTTATTTTTCTATGTCTAAGTCTCAGTTTCTTCAGCTGTAAAACAGAACTCATAACACTTAATCGTTAGAATTCTTCTGAGAGAGAAGATAATAAATGCAATGCACATAACTAAGAGTTTCATACATTGTTAGTCCTTAATAAATGATGTCTACATTTATTGACAGTGGATGATTTCATTTAAAATTATTCAGTTCTGCACTAAGGCAAAGCCAGCTGCAATTGACAGATACTATAAAACGCAAAAAGGATTTTGCCTGATTTTACTATTGGCTCATATCGGATTCTCTTTTTATTCTAATTGTAACCCCCTTCTCTGTGATCCTAACATAAGAGCCCAGGATGCAAATCTCTGACTTAAGAAGGATCTTGACCCTTTTACTGAGAGGAAACTCTGCATTTTATCAGCCCTAGAGCAGGTGACCCTCTCAGGTTGCTGAGTGGCCTCACCTCACTTGTTACTTCTGTGGGGGAAGGAAAAACTAGGAAAGAAGATGCTTCTTATTCTGGGCAGAGGTGTCTCCCTGTTATAAGGTGGAGAGATTAGAGAGGTTGTGCACAACAGCAAATGGATAAGAATAAGAAGAAAATGGCTTATGAATGATCAACTTGGAATCTGGCTATAGCACATGCAGAGGCAGTAATGTGTAATAAGGAAAATACTGGTCTGTAAAATGGGGATAATAATCCTCATGGAATTATGTGAGGATTAAATTTAACAATGCATGCATACAAGGGAAGCTTAGTGAAGGGTATATGGGGACTGTACATTTTTTCACGTTTTTTATAAGTTTAAAATTATCTTGAAAGATTTTTTTAAAAAAACTTCAAAAATGCATGCAAAGTGGCTGGTACATAGTAAAAGCTCAATAAATAGTAAGCATGACCATCAGTCACCAGTCCCCCTTTTAATTCTTCTAGATGGAAAGGGTTCCTTTTTCTTAACCAAGCCAAACAGACTGTTTCTGAGGCTTGTTTCTGGGCAAAGTTCCAAAATACGAGCTCAAAAGTTAATAGTGAAAGGGACCCAAGGGTTGCCACCAAATGATCTTTGCTCTGAGCAGAAACAAAGCCAGAAAGATGGAGTTTGGAGGGAGAACCATCTCTACCACCAAGAGGAGTTTGGGGTTAGAGACTTGAGTAGTTGAGGCAAGAGGGGAAGCTTACCTGTTTAACTGGAAGACTATCAGATATTATTGTCATTGGTGAAAGGAAAATTTATACCTTTTGAAAACTCTCAACAGTCAAAACTTGAGTGAGTTTTTGATTGCCTCTAAACTTAGAAATGGCCTAAGCAAAAATGAAGGAGCCACTTGGAATAATAGACACGAAAAGTGTGGGAGAACAACGTGGCCAACATGTTTCTATCTCTGGCTAGGTAGTCAGTGGGGTCAAGAACAGAGCTAAGAAGAGAGCATAAATTCTTTATCTCTGATGGTGATGGTAATTCATATTTATATGGTGCTTTAGAGATTTCAGAGTACTTTCACCTCTCTCTTTGGGGGGTTTCCTGCTGAGAAATGTACTTCGTACAACAATTATTAAATTGGCTTTGTAATATGAGTCCTAAATGAGTTGGGTGTGAGATGTTGGTTTCCACATTTCCTTCTCTTAAAGAGTTAAGGGCAACAGTGTGCTCAGGGTCTCTAACGGAGTAGCTAACAAAAGTGAGTTTCCTCTCCCTTAATGCAGAACTGAAGGACCTTACAATGGGCTTTTCAGCCTTTCCTGCCATTCCTCACTCTCTGCTTTTGAAGGGAGACTCCCCCTGGTGCCCTTGTGGGGATCGACGCCTCGAAGTCAGCTCTTAAATACTTGGTTCTGCAGGACAGCCCCCAATATTTCTCCACCGACAAGACCAGCAGATGGCGCTGCAGCACTTGCGTCCACTGCGCCTGCCCTTGTATTACTTGTAGAAGCAGTGAGAGCTCATTTCATAAAATGAGGGAGAGTCAGCATGAAATTCTTTAATCTCCCTCCCTCCCTCCCTGTCTCTCTGTCTCTCTGTCTCTCTGTCTCTCTCTTTCTCTCTCTCTCTCTCTCTCTCTCTCTCTCTCTCTCTCACACACACACACACACACACACACACACACACAGATATTCAGTGGGAGTACTGCTAGGGGTCTCCTCAGTGGATGGGAACTAACTGTCTTGGTACTCCTAGACAGCTTGCTACTTCATTCGTTCATTCATTTGTTCATTCAGCCAACAAATATTTACAGAGCATCTGCATTATGTCAGGTACCAGGAATCCAGTGCTGAACAATATATCATCGCTGCCATTAAGGAATTTCCAGCCAGTCCTATAAGCTGTCATCCTCAACTTCTCTAAGCCTCAAAAGTTTAAATGTCTATTTTGATATGAGATTACCTTCTCAAAATTGGGAACAGATTCCAAAGTGCAGGTCCCTTATTAATGTTTCTTTTAAACCATGGAAGACATGTGGGTTGGCGAACTGGGAGAAAGTGGGGAAGGGTTAAATAAATACAAATTAGTAGTTGATGGAGGGTCACGAAGATGGAGAGCATGGCATAGGGAATGCAGTCAGCATTAATGTAATGGCTAGGTGGAGGGCCAGAGGAGAGAAAGAGCAATCATGGGGACTGTTCTGTAAATTATATAAATGTCTAACCAATATACCGTATACTTGAAAGTAATAATTAAAAAAAGACACACACAGAAGACAAGAGCATTTCATACTGCTTAATATTTTTCCTGAGAGACACTGAAAATTCACATTTCACAAGTCAAATTGTAATAAAATACTTTAACATAGAAAGTTTTATGACTAATTTTTAACTTTTTGGTGACTTTGACTCTTTTTTTAAATAATGCAATGTTAAATCTCCTAGTGATTGATAAAAACCTAGCTTTTTTGGAAGATGGAAATGCAAATCATTACAAGAACTTTTTAAAACTAGTAAGACAACCATTATTATTACTATTTGATAGATGGGAAACTGATGTTCAGAGAACTAAAATAAATTCCCCAAGTTTTTTCCACTAGGAAGTAGCAAAGGGAGATTCACCCTTGTATCAATAACCCAAATACAGCTTCCCTACATAGCCATAAACTGGTTACGCTCCTTAGGCCAAGCCACTAGGCACTGGAGTCTAAGTAGTCTAGTCTGCTCCCAGAAGGACTTTCCTCATGCAATTATCCCTTTTTTTCTCTTGCATTATTGTGGTTTTTCCCCCATTAGCATATACATATACTATAATAGTTCCCATTTAAAAAACATGCACACAAAATTAAACTCCCTTGCCCTAAAGTCCTCCTTTAGCTACTGCTTCACTTCTCCATTCTCCTTTAATTTATAGAAAAACTGAGCTGTTGTCTTTATTTACTGCCTCCACTTCCTCATCTCCTGCTTTCAATTTCAATGAGTTGAAATTACTCACATGGAGTTTTTGTCTCCATTCCACTAAAATGGATCACCCAGGTTTGCCAAATCCTTGGTCAGTTCTTAATCCTCACACTCCTTGATTGCTCAGCAGTGTTGAATGAATACCTATGATTACTCCTTCCTGAAACACCCTCAACACATGCCTTTTGCTGTCCTCCCCATGCACCAGCTGCATCTAATGCGTCTCCTTTGCTGATTTCTCCTCTTCTCACTTTTAAAACCTGGTGACTCTCTGGGCTCAGTCTTTAGCCCTCATCTTTCCTCTATCTACACTTGCTTTTGTGGTGAGTGATTTTCAGTCTTAGTAGACTCAATGCGCTTTCAATAATAAATCTCTTTTAATACCCTCTCTATTATCTTGTCATAATGTATCTCAAGTAATCTGCAGAAGCACTTATAATTTAACACTGCGGCTCTTTCATTATAGAGAAATATAGTTAGGTATAATTTGAAAAGAAATTATATAATTATGCTACTTCTTTATATCTGACACAGTATCATACTAAAAATGAATACTATAACAACATTTAGTTAGCCCCAAAATTAGTACAGGAATCAGCAGATGTTGAAGTCATATTCATTTTAATTTGAGTTTCTCTCCCAGTACTTAGTGTGAGACACTGAGACTTATACTCTCTGATTCTTAGTTTCTCCCTTAAAGGCTTATTGATCCTCGAAGGACCAAATGAGATAAAACTAACAGCTAATATTTCATAAGCATTTGTGCTAAGTAAACATGGTTTCAAGTGTTTCTTAATTCATTCGATCCTCACAACAATCTTACGAGCTAGCCGCTGTAATATTTTCCATTTTATAAATGGGGTAACCAAGACTCAGGAAGGCTAAAGGAAATTGCCTGATGTCCCACAAAAAGTGATGGAGCCAGGTTTAGTGTCAGCCTCTGGAGCGTTCACTGTCAACAATTACACTGTGGCACAGAGCAGGTGGTTAGGACTCAAAAAAGGTTAGCTATTATTATTAATAAAAGGTATTTCCACATGTCCTCTTCTAATCTTGAGAAATAATAGGTCTTTATTAATTAGTTTTTCTAATGTGAAATATAGATGTAAACTTGCATGATTGGTAACTTTATCTATATTCAATCATAATTGTGCTTGCTCTGTATGTTTTCTCTTTTCTCAGGACATGGTGACTCAGGCATCTCCATACCTGTTTGAAGCTACAGAAAAAAGATTCTATTTTAAAAATGTTGCCATTTTGATTCCTGAAACATGGAAGACAAAACCTGAATATGTGAGACCAAAACTTGAGACCTTCAAAAATGTGAGAATATCAAGTTTTTTTTCAAATTCAATTTTCTTCTGTGATTTAGATTTTTTTTCATCAAAATATTCTAGAACCAAATGAAATTGTTTCAAGATACTCCAGTGTGAATAAGGTTGATTCACTTGCTGAAATTTTGTAATGATCAAATTTTTTTCTTAAATTTCAGGCTGATGTTCTAGTTGCTGAATCTAATCCTCCAGGTAATGATGAACCCTATACTGAACAGATGGGAAATTGTGGAGAAAAGGGTGAAAGGATTCATTTCACTCCTGACTTTATAGCAGGAAAAAAGTTGCCTCAATATGGACCACAAGGTATGTATAGAGATTAAATATTATGCTGTGTTTCTCATATTTTAACAATTTCATATTAAAAATATATCACAATAACATTATCTTTCTGAGTGAGCACATGTACGTCAAATAAACTATTACAGCATGTGCTTTCACTTAAAAAGGGATTCAGAACAGTACATTTCTCAGTTGGAAACTTAATTCCTTCATGTTCTGCATATATGTGTAAATATAGTATTTTTAATTTTTGGAAATCATTACTCTCAGGAAATAACTGTTTATCGTAGTACCGTTAGGTTTCTACGGACCTGTGGGGAGAAACCTGAACAAATTAGACTTCCTGCCTGCAATTCTCTTAATAGCAACCAAATGGTGAGACTCAAAGTGCTCTCAGACTTTGATGCACATTCAAATAGTAAATGAGATTGTTAAAATGCAGATGATGATTAAGTCGATGTGGGGTGGGACTCAAGAATCTGCTTTTTAACAAGCTCCCAGGTGATGCTGATACTGCTCCACTGTGGGCACACTTTGAGCAGCAGACAGAGTATCCTTGCGTTTCAGGTCTCAAAACCCTATAACTAAAGAAAAAGTCCAATTTTTCCTTCACAAAATAAACTCTTTGTCATTCCCATATGAGCTATATAGAGCAATCTTTGGAGGAAATATTAAAATAAATAAGCAATGTAGTATATATTGTATGTACTTTCCAAATATAATCAAATGTGATTAGTATTAACTACTTAAGTTAACTAATAACTAGTATTAGGTTTCTTTATTATCTCAAAAAGATTAGAACCAGCTAGATTTTCTTCATTTAAATAGGCAAAGCAGAGGAAACAAACACAAGAGCCCTTGGTGCCTCCGTGCCCCACCACCAACTACATCAGAGTACTTACAGACCTTCCTTATCAGAAAGAGGTGTCAAACGTACCTCTTTGTTTTTCCACAGCACTCCATTTCACCTCCATAACAGGAACTGAAAATTCCCACTGTATGGCTCAATGAATGTGTTGAATTGATTTACTAACTGCCCCATGTCATTCCTGAGCCCACTCCAGCCATCACAATTACCTATATAATCCCTCCTTTATGTACTATGACTCCACTCCTGCTCCTTCACAACCTTCCCTTCCTTTTAGGAGCCCATCAACTATTCCCTAGCACTTGCAGAATAAAGTCTAAATTCCTTAGTGTGAGATACTAGAGCTTCCTCAGTATGCACCCTTTCACCTAACCCTCCAAATTCAGTCTACCTAGGAATTTACATTCCAGAAAAACTGAGTTGTACATTAGTCACTAATTCATCCAAATTTAACATTCACTGAGTGCCTATTAAGTTCTAGACACTATGTGCCCAGACATGACAATGAGGAAGTCATGGTGCCTGTCCTCATGGAGAAGGGTGTGAGAGACTGGCAAGTAAGCAGCAATGATAATATCACATTATAAGTTATGCAATATAATGATATTGTAAAGGAGGGGTACCTGGCCTAGTCTGGGCAAGGCTTCTCGGTGGATATAAGCTTGATTTTGAAAGAAGAGTAGGATTTATCCAGGCAGATACAGATAGAGAGTGTTCCAAGCAGAAAAAAAAATATATGAAAAGGACCAGAGATGAGAAAGACTCTAGAAAGTAAAAGAAGTTCAAGAATTTATTGTGATTATAGAGTTTTAGAAGCAGGCAAAGAACAGCAAGAAATATGGCTGCAGAGAGCCGCAGAGCATGAATCATCAGGGACCTTATATGCCATGTTAAGGAGCCAGACTTAACCCTGAAACACCATAGTGGAGCCACTGAAGACTGGAAACAAGGCAGGCAGTTGGGTGGCTATTGCAGCAATTCAGGAGTAAGTGGTAATAAGACTGGAAAGATGAGAATAGATCAGAGCCAAAGAGCAGAGATGGAGTCGGCAGGCCTTGAGGTTTAATCAGAAATGAGCCATAAGGGAGAAGGTTCTATTGGGGATGCTGCCCCTGCCCTATTGATGCCTCCAACTCCCATAGTAGTATGTGCTGACCTCCGTCATTACACCAGCACTGCTAAGGATTTTAGTTATCTGATGGTGTTTATCATCCATTAGACCATGAGCTAGCTATGTGAGGACAGGGCAATCGTTTCATCTTTGTATGAATAACTTCCTGGCATTTACTAAGTACCTCATTAGCATCTGGTGAACCAAAATAAGTAGTCATATTTTTCAGAAATGTACAATTGTAATATTAGATTTTCCTTTCTAAGGAAATCAAAACTCTAATTAAAGAGTTAACATAGAAAGCATAATAAAAGTTCAGAAGAATTACTTTCTCTCAATGTGCCGAGGTAATTTTACCATTCTTATTGTAATCAGGTGTTTAAAATATTTTCTTGCAGGAAGGGCATTTGTCCATGAATGGGCTCATCTACGATGGGGAGTCTTTAATGAGTACAATAATGACCAGAAATTCTACTTATCTAATGGGAAAAACAAACCAGTAAGGTATGGATGTTTTGACAACTTTTCCCAACCTATTTTAAAACACCACCAACTTTTTCTTGATTACTTTAAAAATGTCAGTCTTTTGTCTTATTCTCTCTCATTCATAGTGCCTCCTGTTTCACATTTCCACAAAACTACCACTTTTGTTCAGTTTGCAAGTACTTCAATTAGCTGAATTCCCTATTCTGCAGCTACAAATCATTTGCCTCTTTGTGTGTATGACTATAAAAAAACTCACAGGTGCTATGTTCAATGACTCCATCTTTCTGTATCAGAATCAGTGACATAAACAAAGCTAATGGTGGCTCTTTAGTGCCTTGAGGGCAGATTGATATCTGTGTGGACTTTGTCAGAATGCATGGCCTGGGAGGGACTGTGGAACTTACGTGAAAAACAACCCAAATATTAAAACAAAAAACTCCCAATTTGAATTAAACCCTGTATGGCATCAGTAGAAAGCAAACTGAACACTTGGAAAGTCCTCTTAGCTGTCATGATTTTATAGGGGAGTTCTTGCAACCAATAGTTTCAGTGAACATAAACTGCCTTAGTACAAACATAAAAGATAGGAAACTTTCCAATTTATTTTAAAAAGCTAGCACAACTCAGATACTAAAACCTGACAGATGGCGTGAAAAAAAATTCTGTAGATACAGCTTTCTATACAGATTTTAAATAAGAGAACAGTAAATGACATCTGGCAGAATTAAAGGAATAACAAACACACTGGTGCCAAGTAGGATGTCTTCCAGAAATCTGAAAATTCTGTGATATTAGGTAAGTAATTCATATAGTATATTGAATAAAGAAAAATAAATGACTATTCCAATACATTCTCAAAAAGAATTTGATAACCTTGCACATTTATGCCTGAGTTAAAAAACAACCTCTTTTTAAAGACTAGAAGTTGGGACAACACTGCTCTCCACTTTTGCTTCCAGTTCTGCTTGCCTGATGGCTCTTAAAGGAGATGTGTGGTTACCATCTTCATTTGGTATTTGTTTTAAAGGGGAGCTGCACTGGGCTCAGAACTCAGCCTTGGCTTCCCACTTTCCCACAGGAACATTATTGCTCTCCACTGCTCTCTTTCTTCACTACATTCAAACTCTGTCAATTTGGTTCACTTTCATTATATTTTTCCTCATTGTTATATCATTTCAGGCATAGACACTCTGTGCCTTCTGGAGCCATGCATAGTGTACCAGATCCCTTTGGCTTGTTTTCTATGCATTACAAAGTCCAAACCAGGGTCACTTCCTTGATGTGATCATATGTTAAACTGACCTCTTGAATCTCAGCCAATGGATGCCACTCTGAACTTGACATTTACCTTTCCCACTTCTCTTTTCTAAGCTACCATATAGCTAGAGATTGTATATTCCTTCAAGAGAAAAGCTGATTAATACATATCCCTTTCTAGAGATATTCTAGAAATATCTATGTATACATCATGTTCTTCCACAGATAATATTAGCAAAGTTGGCATAATTACCATGTCTCTTAAAGAGAAATTTTATTGTAACATATTAATAGTATTTATTGCTTATCTTCCAATTTTTTAAATTATTTTTAAGGCCTAGAAGCAGTCACAAAAATGACAGTACTGCCCACAATAGGTTACTTCCTTAATATGATACAGAACATTACTTGAAAGCCAACAGCCTATCTCATATATATTAGAGAAATACTAGAGACAATACCAGGAATAACACAAAGATGGCTATAATTAGCACAGTTATCTAACATTGTTTAGAAAGTTGTAGCCAATGCAATAACATATGAAACTGGGGATGCAGATGATACATGGTCCACTTAGAAAACCTGAGGAAATAAATAGAAAATAAAATTGACAAGGGAGGTCAATAAGGTGACTAGATACAAAATGAATAAGTGAATATTCAAATTTCTTTCCTCTATATTACCAATACTAGTTCAAAAATATAATTGAAAGAATAGTCCATTCAAGATAGCAATTAAAAGTATAATGAAGTATAAAACTCTAAGAAATATGAAAGTCATATTTGAAGAAAACTATAAAATCCTTCTAAAGGATTTAAAAGAAAATCAAAATAAATTGTGAGATTTTTAATTCATGAAAGATGTAAATGCAACCCAAATTAGTATATGTTTTATGAAACTAGTCAAAAGTACATTCATTTTTACCTCATATTTAAAATCCCAGAATTCATTCAGTAGATAGTAGCTAAGAACATTTTGGAAAAAGAATAGTAATAAAAGGGATATTTACTTATTGTACTTTAAATGTACAATGAAACTATTTAATACTATGTGGACTGACAGATATATATATATAGTTTACTATTTAATACAGCTAGGATTACAGATCTATGAGGAAAAGAAGGATCTTTTAAGATATCAGGACAATTTTTAGCTGTGAGGGGGAAAACATTAACAGAATCTTTTCCAAATGGATAGACTCATTAAATATAAAAATCAAAACCATAATGACAACTAAAAGAATATTAATAGATAGCGCACTTCTATATAATGAAGGTCTTTCTATGCATTCAAGAATTGGAAATTGATGTAACCAAAGAATAATACATTTGGCTACATATTAATTAAAAATTTTGTTGCACACAAACATAAACTAAATAAAAAGGTAAAAAACAGAAAAAGATATTTGCAAAAATTTTTAAAAACAGGCTTTTTAAAGCTTAGTATTGTAAAACATGAAAAACTTTTGAAAACCAGTAGAAAAACAATAATATCATAATAAAGAAATAGACACAGGAGAAGAATAAATAATTCAGAAAAGAAGAAATAAAAATGGCCAATAAATACATAAAAATGTTTAGACACTGGTAATCAAAAACGTGCAAATTGACACAGATGAGAATCATTTATTACCTACTAAATTACTGTCAGAAGGGTGAAAGCTCCCACAGAGGGTTGTTAGAAGCATAAATTGGTCCAACTTTTCTGAAAAGCAATTTTGTGACAAATATATCAAATCTCTAAAATATTTTGTATTTTTTGATTCAGTAATTTCAGGTTTAAAAACCCATTTTAGGGGGAATGATAGAATAAGCTGTATTAACAATCTTTAAAATATTCAGACTTTTAGATGTTATCATTTAGTCTGGAAAACAATCATGTAAACAAATTGGAAACCGAGTCAAAATTTTATGTGAAATTTTATTTATTCATTGAAGTTTTATTTTTATTACAGACAAGTTGCAGGGAAATCAAATTAAATAAATTTAGTAAATTTATATTATAGTGTCAAACATGCAATTATTAAAATCATGTTTTGAAAGAATCATATGAATTATAATAATATACTAAAATTTTAATTATACTAACATACTAAGTTCAAAAGCATGAAGCAAAGCTATATGTGCCATGTTATGCTGATACATAGAAAAGCAAATGCTTCAACATGTTAACAGTAATTTATTGCTAATCATGGGACATAGTTTTTTCTTTTTTTTAATATTTCCTAAATTTTCAAGTGTTAATATATTATTTATATACTAAAAAATAAGATGTGGGAGAAAATTGTTCCATTTATGATAGCAACAAATCTCATACATATATCATAAAGAAAAATCTAAAATACTTATAAACATATAAAACTGTATGACAAACTAATTAGGAAAAAAAAACAACAGGAAATGTCAGCTAGCCTTTTGAAAAGAAAAGAGGACTCCTGATTTTCCAAGGATGAGGGGACTAGACTAGGAGGTGCCTCAGGACTTTGATTTTTATTAATTCTAACAGTAGCCATAAGACAAACATAGCTTTTCTGCTGCATAGAAACAAATTCCACTACCATTTTCGGAACCTCTCAAATATTTTCTTTCATACAGAAATGACTCTGATGAAAACTAATAATTTTGCTATTTAAGGGGATGTACTTGTTTCTTGATTGGGGGAGGAAATCAAACAAGGCCATCTGTAGAACCTGACCGAGTCTCGAAATGATTTACATCACCTAAACATCTAACCTTAATATATTTTCAGATGTTCGGCAGCTATTACTGGTAAAAATGCAGTAAATAAGTGTCAGGGAGGCAGCTGTGTTACCACACCGTGCAGACCTAACAGAGTAACAGGGCTGTATGACAAAGAATGTGAGTTCATACCTGATAAACAGCAGATGGAGAAGGCTTCTATAATGTTTTCACAAAGTATTAATTCTGTAAGTACCCTCTTTTTTTTTTCTTGACACTTAAGAATTTAATGAAATTTTTTATCCCCAGATGCTGCAAGAGAGGATCTAATTTTAGGATTAGGAACTCATCAGTGAGCAGCTGATTCTCTGTGGCACAAGCTAGGAGAACAAAATCAGTGATAAAGTCCTATCTTTCCTTTCCCCCACCTTTAAGTCCAGTCTTGCTTCTCCACCATCTCCCTACAAACAGCTTGCAATTTAAGTGCTTAGAATTACTTCAAATATTTTTAAAGGCAGACAAGCACAAAAATTTTTGGTTAAATAAGAAAGTTATCCAGAGGATCAGGCACTTCTTTTAATTAGTCAATAAGGACACAATTCATAATCTTTAACTTTCAGAGATCTCTTCAGACTGTATATTTATTTGCTTTTGGTCATTAGGTGAAATTTTCTATCATTTTAAGAGTGCTGGTTCCCTTATGGAGTTTGTACACAGTTTTAATAGCTTTAAATAGTTTTAAAATATTTCTTAATGTTTTTTAAATAACCAACTGGCCATAAGATACCTTTGACAAGTTATCCTTATTAATGCTATATATATATCAGCAAATTTGCACAAAGATTAAATGCATCAGTTAATTGGTGTTAATGTGGAGTCCCTCTTCCAGTCTACATAAATTATGTTTTCCTTTTTGAGTAGAGGGTGAAGTAACTTGCAAGAGTCTGTCAATAACAATGTGGCACGGGTTTTAAAAATGTGGTGTACCCTGGTTCTAGGCCCATCCTTCAATCTGGCTTTGCAGTCCATTTCCAGACTTATTCAGAAACTCCCAAGAGGGGGCCAAGATTATATGTTTTAAGTTAATTACACAGTTAAATTTTATACACAGCAAATTTTGTACAATTCTGCCTGGGGTTTACACAATTTTTTTTTTTCAGATTCCCTTGCTAAAATGTAGCCATAATGATAATATGGAGACACTATCAAAACATTCTGAAAAATGAAAAGAGAAAAATAAATGTTTTATAGCTGATTATTTTCTAAATTACTAGAATTCCAAATATTTAAGATTTTTAATTGAATGATAATACTGGAAAGTCACTGAGAGGAGGCAGTAGGTTATACCTTCTTCATATACTGTGCCTCTTTTTTAAATGCCCAAATGCTAGGGATATAAATGCTTAAGAAAGGGGAAGAAACTATCACATATTGGCTGTGTTACTATCGATCCTACTGCACATATTCTTATGTAATTCTTGCGTTTTGTAGATTAAATAAAAACTGATGTGCAGATTGATTGAAGTTACTCAAAAGTAACATATTGAGCTTTTATTATGTGTCAGACACTAGACTACATTGTGAGGAAGTAAAATTTACTGAGAGAGGTTTCTGGCATAGGTGGATTGACAGCATAGTAAGTGTACTACAATGTTAAAGGGGCCTTACTGAAATTTCTATAGGGTACTGTGAGGCCACAGTGTTGAGTGAAAGCTCTTTGAGAGAACAGTAGAAAATGAGAAAATATTTTGAAAATGAAGGTAAAGTTCACAATGCACAAAAAAGAGGAAGAGGAACTCCTTGACAAAATGGGAATCGTGAGCAAAGTCATAGAGAAATAAAACAGTCAAGCAAGACTACAGTGGGGAAAATCAGAGATACACAGCCAGAGTGAGGATGGAGAGTGAAGCAAAAATCCAAATCATGTAGATTGCTGTTTGCCACGTGAAGTAGTACAGATTGCAGCATGGAAGCGATGAAGAATGACCAAGGGGTCTTAAATACAGGTGTAAGAAGGAAGATGCCTCTTGCAGTTAGTTGTGGAATAGACCAATGGAAGGGGAAGCAAGACGAAAAAGTCAGGTAGAAAACTGCAATAGCCTGAGGTAGAGATCATGAGAGCTTGAGTGATGAAGATTCCACTAGAGAAAGAGAAAAGATGATGAACTAGAGAGACAGT
Source organism: Eidolon dupreanum (assembly GCA_028627145.1). Classification (NCBI taxonomy): domain Eukaryota; kingdom Metazoa; phylum Chordata; class Mammalia; order Chiroptera; family Pteropodidae; genus Eidolon; species Eidolon dupreanum. Next base: position 55,449,617 of record CM053502.1, read on the forward strand.
GAAATGTATTGATCTTGGTTATTTTATAGAGGAAAGAAGGTAGAGAAACTCCTAGTTTCCTGATTTAGGTGACTGGGTGGATACTGTGACATCAATTTAGGAAATACATGAAGAGGAGGAGCAGAGTTGGAGGAAAAGTGATGAGTTCTGAACATGTGAAGTTTGAGGAGCCTGTAGAACACCCGAGTGAATTTTAAAGAGAGCTGGAATGTTGGGTGCAGAAAGGTGGAATATAAGGTGTTGATAAGTGAATGGGAAGTAAGGAAGTGAGTGGGAAGTGAAAGATGGGATGGAGAGATGAGATGGTATCAGGAGGGAAATATTGAGATGTGGGCATCTTGAAGATAGTGGTGATGACTCAGAATTGCAAATTTGAGAAGAAGGAAGCCAAAAGCAGGTAAATGGTTACTGAGAAGCTCTAAGGGTCTAACAAAGTTGAAAACATAATTTAAGATAGAAATTCTGAATTACGACTATGATTTTCTCTAGGAGTGTTTGATTATGGGATTGAGCCAAGATTATGGATTAGTAAAGCAGGCTGGGGAAAAGTACAAGGGATTAAAATATTGTAAGTTAATCAAATCATTAAAGATTTTTAACATTAGTTTACTATTATCTATATCATTTTTCGACAATTTCAGGTGGTCAGCTTCTGTACAGAGAAAAACCACAATAAAGAAGCCCCAAACCTGCAAAATCAAAAATGCAATCTCCGAAGCACATGGGAAGTGATTCGCGATTCTGAGGACTTTAAGACAACCACTCCTATGACGACACAGCCACCTAAACCCACCTTCTCATTGCTGCAGATCGGACAAAGAATTGTGTGCTTAGTCCTTGATAAGTCTGGAAGCATGACGGTACGTGCAAGAGTCTTGGTCTTCTAGGTTCTGGTCTCACATTTGTGTACAATATAATCTGGGACACAATCTGGAACTCCTGGGAGTAAACACAACACAGAGAGTTAGACATGGCAACACTAACAATGCCATCAGAAATGCCTACTGCTACTTTATTCAACAAACATTCAGCATAAAGTGTCTCATTTGCCAAATTAAATTAGCTTTCAGTTTATGAACAGAGATCTAATGAATTACATAGCCTTAACATTTGTTTTCACTGACAATATATAGTCTATAAAACTATTATTAAATCATTAAACTAATGATTGAACTAAAGCCTAATCTGGCTTTATCTTTTAAGGCTATTTTTACAAAAGCCCTAAAATTTTACCCCAAAATGCTACTAATTAGAAAGGAGAATATTTCCTCCGTAGAAAGATATGCCTTGAGTAAGTTTTGTTGCCATTTTCTCCACATTGAGGCAACCACTTCCAAATTCCCTTTAGCTTATCCTGTTATTATCTGCCACCTAAATCCAACCTGACTGCTTTTCTTCTGCTTCTCCAGATTGATGACCGCCTAAAACGACTGAACCAAGCAGGCAGACTTTTCCTGCTGCAGACAGTTGAGCAAGGGTCCTGGGTTGGGATGGTGACATTTGACAGTGCTGCCTATGTAAGAAGTGAACTCATACAGATAAAAAGTGGCACCGAAAGGGACACACTCACCACAAGGTTACCCACGGCAGCCTCAGGAGGAACGTCCATCTGCACTGGGCTCCGATCAGCATTTACTGTAAGACAAGTTCCTCTGTTGTAGTTTGCCAATGTTTACAGTTTATGTTTCCTAAGAAATTCCCCTTTCCAATGTTTCCAAACATGCCTAATGTCTAGTTGAATTAGACAACCAAGGGTAGAGCAGTGGTTCAAATGATGTAAAGACACAAGCCCCCAAAGCTATTGTTAACTAATCCACTCATGCTTTTTCTGCATCTTCACATTCATGTTTTTCTATATGCTAACTTGCATTCAAAGTATTCATGGTGCGTCTTCTATAGGCCAGGCACTGTGTGAGGCATTATGAATACCATGAGGGTCCAAAAGATACCACACCTCCTTCCACAGAGCTTATAATCTCATTTGGGAGATACATTAATCACATACATTAACCACATATAAAACGAATAAGTGCATAAACTGTAAGTAGTGCAATGAAGGAAGGTACACAGGGATGTAAGAGAGTATATTCTATGAGAGAAAAAAATGATCTCTGAAGTTATAGTTAAACTTCTGGGCATATAGAGGCCCTCCTTTTGGCCAAGCAAAGGGTTTATTTATTAAAGCAGGAGGCCTTAGGAACTGTAACTATAATTGTATTGGGGATATATCCAAAGATCCCATCTGACCATCCAATCACATCATCCCTCTAATTAGATATCAATGTCTTGCCATTTTCAACAAAATCAAGTAAACATTTCTCTATCTAATATTTAAATCTTTCATAGTAGAGCCTCTACCTACCTTTCCAGGCTTAAGTACCAAGGACTCTCTTCCAGGTATCCTTCGTTAAAACAAATTAGATCACCTCTCCTTCAGAATTTCCACACCTTTGCCAGGCTAGCTCTCCACTTAGAGTACTTTCTCTTCCCTCCTGTGTACCTCGAATCACACTCATTTTTTAAAGATCCCATCACTTACTTCTTAACTCTTTCTTGATCCTTTCAACTGTATAGAATCTCTCTTTCTGAATCCTATGGTCTTTATAAAAACAAAATCTCTGATGATTCATAGGCTCTTCCCCCTTATTTTCTAATCATGTACTTTACTCAAGCAAAACTTCTTTAGGAATAGGATTTATCTTTTTACCTTCCAGGCTGCTAGCACAATATCTTTTATATAGAAGGTTCTCAATAAATAAAATTGAATTTAGTTGTTTGATTGTACCTAATGCTTATTTGCTCTAAATACAGAATACAATATTCTATATTTAGAGGCCATTTAGCCCCATCAAACAAAGAGTAAGAGGCTGAAAGAAGCTGTCTCGGAATCTCTGCAGTATCTTGGGCTGGTTTGTCCTCTGCCTGCTGTCGGCACAACATATCTATGGGGCTGTTCCAGATCTCCAAGCACCAGCAGGAACATTTAGTTTCCAGCTCGAACTGTTTCATGTGAACAACAGACTCAATCATTCCCTTGAATGCAGTCTATCTCTTTGGTCCTTTAATTCCACCTTGAAAAACAGTTTCCTAAATGCGGTTTCTATTGTATACACAGTCAGCTGCAAAACCTTTCACCAAGTGCCTATGTGCATCTGGGCTCTCTTGTCTCTGCTCCTTATTCAAATTTTGAGTTAAAAAGCAAATGAGGGTGGGAAACTGACAGTGAAATCATGACAGGTCATACTACACTTCCACTATGCAAAACCCTAGGGAGGATGACTAAGGCAGGCCAGATGGCATGGTGGTAAAGAGAGAATGTCTGGTTTTATATTTTCCACTCAGATGGGTGAGAAAGTATGAGAGATACAATTGGAATTTCGGTTTTCCTCCTGCATAATAGAGCTTGGGTTTGGGGTGGGAGGAACTTGTGGGTGACTTCGGGGTGATGAGGTAAAAGTCCTTGGATCCTACACTGTCCTCAGGATTCCCACTGGTCTCTGCTATAGGACCCTGATCAGGTCTGTCTGGGCTCCTGGCAGTGGTGTCTTCTGAGATGCGGCCACTGAAACTTTGCTTGTTCTCTGGCTTGTTCAGGGCCTACTGATCCTCTCTGGCTAACTCAGCCTCACTCTGGCTCTCATGGTTGGAGCAGGGCCCTGAGCACACCCATATTCTCCATCCAGTCCCCAAGGAAGGCTGTGTACCCCTCAGCCTTTATTGCAAGATGACCTGTTCTCTTGCCTGCTGATTCTCAAGTCAGCTGCCTTCTGTCTCCCTAATGGTTTATGTGAGAACTTTTGAATGTTTTCCATGACACATAACAGTGATGGGGAGTAAGCCTTTTCTCTGGCTTCTAAGGCCCTCAGCTGGGTCAGACCAAGGACACAGCCACAGCTGACAGGCTCCTGGGCTCTGGGCTCCTTCACAGTTCTCATCTCTTCCCTTGTGTAGCAGCCCCCTCTCAGGTTCAGAGTGGAGCAGAAGTCTCCTCTGCTTTCAGCTCTCATTTTAACCTACTTAAGATACTTCCCTTTCTGAAAGTCTGGTCCACTCAGATGGGTGGTTACTGAGGCTTGATCGCTTATTTCCTCTACTTCTGGCTCTTTTTCTTCACTCTTTTTAAGGGAAGAGTAGACTCTTGCCCTAAAGTGGATAACACTATTATTTTATCTAATTTTCCTTCCATCACAATCTCATCTAACATTGGCAGAAGAATGTCCTCTTTATACCACGTGAAGAACTATAGCTATGTCTAGCAGGAATAGTTGAGACATAGGTGTCATAGGACACATAGGAACTGAGATTGATGAGAACAAAATGTGTTTGCTTTAATCGGGAAGGATATCAAAATTTTTAAGAACTTATGTGAGCTGAGCACTGACCAATCAGAACTAATGCCAGTTGATATGGTCAGGCTGCTGAATCCCATATAAGCTAAAATTTGTCCTGGGTTTAACATTCCCCAAATATTATTACCATTCAATGAGGTTGGTTTCTGAAGGCATCTGGGAACCTCTGAAAGCCTGTAAAGGAGAGATCATGGGAAAGAAACCAGAAAAACTTTCTTTGCTGCTTCCCCAGTGCAGCGCATCCCTGGAACTGCCCTGCATCCCACTTTATAAAGCCCTCTATGCAGCAGGGTAGCCAAGAGAAAAGACCACAACTGCATTCTGTGAATGTTGCTGATTTAAAATTCCATCATTTCAAAACAGAGATTTTTGACCATTCCCAGACACTTTTGTTTATTTCCTTTGGAATTTCCCTTCTTGCTCTTTATAAATGCAGTTTTCACAAACACCTTGACACCCCGCCCTCCCCCCCAACTCCCCAAGTCGGTTAACTCATGCTCTGAATTATGCCTTTAGGTGATTAAGAAGAAATACCCAACAGATGGATCTGAAATCGTGCTATTGACTGACGGGGAAGACAACACTATAAGTGCGTGCTTTAATGAGGTGAAACAGAGCGGGGCCATCATCCACACAGTTGCCCTGGGGCCCTCTGCTGCACAAGAACTAGAGGAGCTCTCTAAAATGACAGGTGAGGAACACTTGACTAAGTCCTGCTGGACTCTGTGCTCCAGTGAACTGGGGAGTAGGGGAAGGGTGAGTTAGAGAGAGAAAGGGGTAAATCTCATTGCCAACCTGGCTGCCCTTACCCCTAAATAACCATTATAACCTACTTCACCCATTTGTTTTAAGGCCTCAGTTCTAGGACTAGGGAAGTTCTAGGACTAGAGAAGATGGGACCAGCATAGCACCCTGAGGACTTGGGACTCTCTTCCCGGGAACTTTATAAAGACTAGAAGGAATCTAATAGATTAACCAGGAACTACTCACTTCCAGAGCAGCTGGTCAAGAGACCCAGGAGAGACAGATGACAAGCCACTAACTACATAATACCTTGTTACAAGTGCTCAATTAGCAATAGAAAGTACAATGAGGCACCAAGAAGGAAGCTTTAACTTTACCTGGGGAAAAAGAAGCATCCAGAAAGTTGACATCTGAGTTGGGACTTTTAACAAGGAGTAGCAGAGGGAGGCCGCAGGTCCTGCTGAACCATGCATAAGGTCACTCTGAAAATGTAGAATATAATGCACTTTCTCTGTAGAACATTAATACATCCTGCTTCTCTCATACACTATTGTTAAAATAGATCGTAGGACATAAAACAGGACATATGGTTGAAAGAGATCCCGTATGTCCCTGGCTTTTTTAGCGGAATAGGTGGGCACAATTTATTTTATGTATATTTTTCACTTAGGGCCAGTATTATGGATATCAATTATTATGTTGAGTTTCCTTTTGAGGCAGCTAACATGACATGACTCTTTGTTCCTGATATCAGCTGTCCTAGGCTTGGTTTCCTAGAAACAGAGCTTGAGACAGGGACTTGGGTGCATGTGATTTATAAAGTGAGAGCTCTCAGGAGAAATGGAGGGAGGGAAGAAGGATAGGGCAAAAGAAGGAAGTAGGCACAGATGTTGATTAAACTTAGAGTCTCGCTGAAGCCTGACCCCACAGGGGTCTCTGAATGTGGAACTGCATCACAAATTTGGACCAATCTTGAGGCAAGAGGGAAGGCAAGAGGGAAGGATGGCTGTGGACAGTCAGGGCAGGGCAGAGGTGAGGGGTCATGTTATATCTCTAGTTTGGATGGCCCCTTTTGGTAAGGCAATTCTCTGGAAAAAGAGGCAGCTAAATGCCATTAGCAACTAACAGCAGCTGGGGAGAGACGCACTCACATAAGGGGATCTAGGTACCAAGAGCATTACCAAAATAATTTTCTTTGACTTTCAATGGCATTAAATAGTTTAAAAGTGCTTTCACATCAACTACCTCAGTTACACCTGTTCTAAATAGCCCAGGATTGCAAGGCCTGGTATATAATCTCATTTTTATTACATATTATGCTTTTCTGTAACTGTCCCTTGTCAGCTGTTATTTCTTGCTGTTGTCACATGTACATCTTCTCTGATTTAGGAGAAAATTCAAAAGTCGAGCTTGTTAAAATTATGCCTAAAATAAAAATAAATCAATAGGGTTAAAGTAAAGCTTGATGATAAAAGTACATGACCTTTAAAACATGAAGCTTATGATATGAGTTTTGGCCTATCACAGATTCATGGTTGCTTTGCAGATAGTTGAAGTAGCCGTAAGACTGAGATGTTGCTGAAGCTATTATTTAGTAGGATTAAAAAACTAGTATCAACTTCTGAGTTAATTAAACACCTATTTCATATTGATCTATTAATACTATAATAACACAATAAAATATTTATTTTGTGTATTCTGCTAACTTAACAATAGCTAAAATGTCACAAATACTTGCTTTCTAGAAAATAACTTCTGATAATGTAATTGCATCTTAGGAGGTTTACAGACATATGCTTCAGATAAGGCTCAGAACAACGGCCTTATGGATGCTTTTGGGGCCCTTTCATCAGGAAATGGAGCTGTCTTCCAGCGCTCCATCCAGGTCAGAGTTCTTCCTCTTTGGTTTTTCATGTTTATAAATAATTGTAGCCAAGATGGAAAGTTTAATGGTTAAAAGTTTTTAAGTTCTACATTCTCCTAGTACCGAATTAAAATTAAAATAGAAGTTTCAGCCTGATATTAGACATTATTCCTAAAATGCAAGACTACTCATTTAAACAAGGCAATAAATGTTTACTTGTTTGGAAACAATACTAAGTGACTTCCTCATAAAAACCAGAAACATAAAATAGGTCCAAGAATTCTTTTTTTAACATCTGTTGACAAGCACCCATAGCAATATAATTGGCTCAGAATTTTCATCAGAGTGGATCAGCTCAATACAAATGTTCTGGGACAAGTGTTCAGGGATTACTTGCTCTGTTTTTCCATTATCTCAAATCTCTGATATTGGCCAAGGTTTTCATATAATGAATGAAAAGTTCTTTGTACTGTGAAAAGCCTATGGTGTCAGTCCAGACACATGGATCCTGTTCCTGGGTTTGCCATTAACTCTGTCATTATGAGCAAAGAACTTCACCCCTCTGGGCCTCAGTTTCTCAGTCAGATATGAAACAGCAAATTTCCATAGGCCCTTCTGGTTTTAAAACTTCAAGAAAATCAAATTTTCTTTACAAAATTTTGGCACTGTTAAAAAAAAGAGAGAGAGAGGTGTATTTTTAAATGTTTTTCTCTAATAGGTGCAAAAATTACTCACACGGACTTTTAAATTAGACAGAGTAACAATCAGCATTCATACCTGTGTGAATTGTAACTTTTATTGTGAAAGTTTGGATAAAAGTAAAGGAATATATGATGTCAACATCAAATAATGATAGATTTCAAAGTAACAGGCTTTCTGGTCCATCGATATAGCATTTATTCAGCCAAAGAAGAAAGCAATTATACTCATTTGGGCTATCCTAGCTCAGATTTAGAAAATTAAACTCAAGAGCCCAGTTTGGAAATGGGAGAAATGTATCTTAGAAGAGTAATTAAATTGATAAAATGACAAGTTCACAGGCAATTTCTGCCCATTATTTTTGTATTTAAGAAACCTAACAGCAAGAGAGATGGAGAAATGAGTGTGATTCATTTACTCACCTGCCATAAGAATCAGATCTAAGAGCACTTTACTTTCTCCATATCCAAGCTCATAATCTACCTATAGAAGGATCTAGGAAGTCTGGCTCTATGGCCAGGCTTCTAATAGATATCAGTTTGAGGACAGTAGGAATCAATACTGTGGAATGCTAAAGTTGAAAAGGTAATTTAGAATTAGATCGTAATAGGTCCTAAATACCAAACCAAGGACTCGAGTATCATTGAAGGCTTTTAAATGGGGAAACTGAGATTTGGGGGCATAATAGAAGAGACTATGTGATAGGGACTGTAGTCTCCAGAAAGTAAAGAATTGTTTTCCTTAACAGCTTGAGAGTAGAGGATTAACCCTCCAGAACAATGAGTGGATGAACGGCACAGTGATTGTGGACAGCACTGTGGGAAACGACACTTTGTTTCTCATCACCTGGACAGCACAGCCTCCCCAAATCCTTCTTCTGGACCCCAGTGGAAAGGGACAAAATAGCTTTACAGTGGACACACACACCAAAATGGCATACCTACGAATCCCAGGCACTGCCAAGGTATGGAGTTAGCTTTCTTCCTTCTCACAATTTGACAAGATAAAATAAAATTTTTATAGAGTAATCGTAACTTTTTAAATGTGGGCGATGCTAAGGAGATTCAGTTGAATGAAAGAGAGAATAAGGAAAAATTTCCATCCAATGGAAATCACTAGTATGATAAATTAGGAGAAAGGAAATTGGTGATATTTTCTCCAGGTACTAAAAGTAGAACTTTCAAATTACATAGCAGTCAAGATGCAACACGATCCTTGAAGCTTCAGGATAATGCAAATTATTTCCTCTACCTCAAGAATCCATCAATTTGACCCTGCTCTTGAGAAATCAAGGCAATGATTAGGATACAGCTTTCAGACTTCATTTTCACCAACTAGGATTTTCTTAACAATAAAAATCATGTAGTTAGTTCAAATGTACTGAAGTTTCCTTTGGCTAAAAGTATCATTAATTAGGTTGGCTCCATAGTGTAGTGGTTAGCACATCTGCTTTACACACAGAAGGTCCTGGGTTTGCACCCCAGGTGGAGCCATCGACCATACCCCGGGTGCACCAGGACCCTCAGGTGTGCTAGGCCCCCCGAGTGTTCCAGGGGGCCTGGAGCCGGGTGCACGCTGCGAGCATGTGGGAGAAGACACCCGCCTTCAGAGATCCAGTTCTTAAGGGGAAACAGCAACATCCATAGGTCATAGGTGGAAGTTGGGAGGGGGGAATTAAAGATGGGGGTGGGGGGGAAGTATCAATAATCACCTTAGATATACTTGTAACATATACTTAGATATACTTGTAACATGAAGTATCAATAATCACCTTAGATATACTTCAGTGCCTATAGGAGGCACTGAAGTCAGGTATATGTCACCTAGTTATTAACTAAAAATGTCTCCATTTGTTTTGGTCAGGTTGGCATTTGGAATTATAGTCTGCAAGCAAGCTCACAAACCCTGACTTTGACTGTCACCTCCCGTGCATCAAGTACTACCTTGCCTCCAGTTACAGTGACCACTAAAATGACCAAAGACACAGTGAAATTCCCTAGCCCTATGGTTGTTTATGCAAAGATTCACCAAGGAGCATTGCCGATTCTCAGGGCCAGTGTCACAGCTCTGATAGAATCAGTGAATGGAAAAACATTTACCTTGAAATTATTGGACAATGGAGCAGGTAACCACCCAAGAAATTGGAAAATATATCTTTGTTTTCCAAGAAGCAACCAGGAAATAGCAGGAGGGCATGGTCTGGTGAGGACACTTAGAAGCAGAGAGTCAAGCATTGGGGGTCTGATTGGAAGAGCTCTCTGCCTCTCCACAATTCCTATATTTCAAAATGTTAGAAAACATATAGAAGGGCATACCTTTAGCTTCTGCAAAGCCTGAACACATTAGTGGCTCAGGCTCAATAGGCTCATAGACTCTAGAGAGTTGTCAGGGGATATTCCACATTCCCCATAAAGAAAAGAAAAGGAAAATTAATAGCTATTAGTGTTAGGTATTTTGTATATAAAAATTATATACATTTCATTTTTATCTTCACTACACACTTGAGATATTATCTCTACAGTACAAACAAAGAAACTGAGGCTTTCACATTTAGAAAGCAGCATGGATGGAGTCAAGTACAATTACATGTTACTTCTGTATCTATGCAGACTATATATTATCTTATCCCCAGAGTGAAAAGCCTGCCTATTATTTTTGTATTTAAGAAATCTAACAGGGAAAAAGAGAAAAGTAATTTTACATTTCATTTTAGGAGGAACTTGACTACTTACTATGATACAAGTAAATTTTTTTAGTAATTTTTCCTTCTAGTTTCATTGAGATATAATTGGCATACAGCACTGTATAAGTTTAAGGCATGCAGCATAATGATTTGTCTTACATAATTGTGAGCAAGTTATTTTTTAAAATAAATCAATTATAACATATTATTATTAAAATAGAAAATCCTTTATCCTGTGGGTTCCAAATTATTTTTTATTTTTCAATTATGATTGACATTCAATAGTATTTGATGCAAGTAATCTTATTAGAACAAATTCTAGAAATAAACATTTCCTACCTAAATCTACCCTGAGAAGTCATGAATTTTTGAAAAGCAATCATATAACATTTTCTTCTCCCCAGTAACATACAGCAATTCTATTCAGTTCAACCAATACTTATTGAGTAGTTTACTTGTGCTATGTTAGATGTAACAGAGATACATGACATGATCTGTGATTTCAAAAAGAAAGACAACACTCAGGTATCTTCCTGATGTACACATATAAAACTATACACACACATATACACGTAAAAGAAGAAGTGGGCCTCATCCTTAACATAGTCAAATCCTAAAGTCTCTTGGAGATAATGCCAGATTCTCTTTGCTTTGAAAATAATTAACCCACACATGAGTTGGAAATATACAAGTGCCCAATTACTGTTAGGATATCCATTAACTCCTTCATTTTCCTCTCAAGGTGCTGATGCCACTAAGGATGACGGTATCTATTCAAGGTATTTTACAGATTATGATACAAATGGTAGATACAGTGTAAAAGTCTGGGCTCTGGGAGGAGTGAACGTGGCCAAACAGAAGAAAATACCCCAGCAGAATGGAGCCATGTACATACCTGGCTGGATTGAGAATGGTAAGTCAACTATAATAACACACCCGACTTGAATAAAAGACTTGGGATCAAGAGAAAACCCTTAAACCTGTGTGGAGAATGGTGCAGGACTAAATCAGGGTTTCTCAACTTTGACACTATTGACCTTTTAGGCTACATATTACTTGTTGTGGGGGCTGTCCCATGCATTATAGGATGTTTAGCAATGTTCCTGGCCTCCACAGATATCAAAAGCAGTCCTTGCAGTCATGACAATTAAAATGACTCTAGACATCAACCATTGTCCTCTAGGAGGCAAAATAGCCCCTAGTTGAAGAAAATTAGATTCAATGTAACTTTTGACTGCCTCAGTTCAAATTCAAGCCCTCTATCAAATAAATTATTTTAGGTTATCTCTTTGTGCTTCACCTTCTCAGTTGTGAGATAGAGATAATAATGGTTATTACCATGTGGGATGGTTATGAGCAATAAACTAGGAAATATACCTAATAAATTGTTGCTGGTAAACATCAAGTGTTCAATAAATGTTTATTATTTTTAATAAATTATAAACATTTTGCAATGAAGGTCTTTCAATTGATATAGGCATTTCCATGGAATCAAAAAATAATTTAGGGCTTTTTATCCACATTAATATCACCATAAGGCCTCTTTTTCCTGCTCTCTCCTGCTCAGACCAGTAAATGAATCTAATATCAGCCAGAACACTGATCCCACATGCAAGCAGGTGGGAAAATTATACTCCAAGAAACAAACAGTCCTATACCACTCTTATTATGAACACTTATCCCAGACTAGAGCTGAAATTGGTACTAAGACTGAGTCCTGATGGGTTCCAGGACTTGTTTTCCATCAATCTCCACTATGTCCTGGGCAGGTCTTTTCCTAGCAATGATGTGTAGTAAGAACCACTCCTCCAAGAAGCCTCCCACTGTACTCTTAGGGATGTGCTCAGTAAAGGGAGGATTCTGAGACATTTGGTGTCTCTTCATGCATAGGTGTTCATAGAAAAAAAAAGCTTTAAAAGACACCATTGCTTGCAAAGCTCTTTCAAATATTTCAGCTTATTTTATTCCCACTTGCCTGCTTTTTTGAGTCAGGGCTTCGAAGAAGGCAGGACAGGACTGGTTCACTGGCTATATGTAGTCTATGCTCAGTGTTTTACATGAGTATACCTCATTTTCCTAATTATGCAATTTTATAGATCCTCATGGAAACAGAGACTAGAAAAGTTATTGGTCCATATAACTAATGGTGGTACCACCTGGCTTGGCACTGGAAAGCCATATTCTTCCATCCATATCTTCATGAGCCTTCATACCAAGAGAGGCAGTCTTTATTGATAAATCTAATACTAACCTTGAAACTGCTAACTTACCCACTTTATCTTTGCCCAAGACCAGATTAATGAGTACAAAGATCAATCTGTCTTTACAGGTGAAAATTTTAAGAGCTAAAGAAGTAGAATTTATGAAGAAATAAATTTGCTACAAGAACTATGTTTCCATGCATTCATTGAGCAAATGAGATGTTTTTTCAAAAGCATAAAATTTTAGAACCCCTATTGTGAAACATTCATAAGAAACTAAAATTAAATAAGAAATATAAAACACAAGCATGGAGAAAGAAAAAAAGTGCATTGAATAAATAATCAAGGCATCAAGGCAATACTTAAAGGTACAGATAATTAATTAGCAAATAAATAGAAAAGATAATGAAACCCACAGTATTATTTAGAGGAGAGAGAGTTCTTGATGCAGAGTGAGGAGTTTTAAAACAGAGGTATTTGAACTGAACTTGTGGAAAAGTAAGACCAGGATAGGTTAAAAGATGGAAAAATAAACAATTCAAGGACAAATGTCATGAAAATAAATTATGAAAGTTATTCTACTAAATATCTAGGAAATGTATGTGAGATAAAGAACTGTGATTCTTTCTTTGCCTTTTTCCGTCTGATGCAAATTGATTTGGGATCTTTATACCTAATAGTTCAAAATAATTTTGTGTGTGGGAGGAAAGAAGGGAAAAAGAAGAGTTAGAAGAAGGTAATCCAATAACAAAACAGAGGAAGTATACTCATTTAGTGGTGCTGCTTACCATATACTGAGGAATGTTTTAATGCAGGTGAAATAAAATGGAATCCACCAAGACCTGAAATTAATAAGGATGATCTTCAAGACAAGCAAGTGTGTTTCAGCAGAACATCCTCAGGAGGTTCATTTGTGGCCTCCAGTGTCCCAAAGGCTCCCATACCTGATCTCTTTCCGCCTTGTCAAATCACCGATCTGAAGGCAAAAATACAAGGGGACAAATTTATTAATCTAACATGGACAGCTCCTGGGGATGATTATGATCACGGAAGAGGTGAGCTGAATGTGGTGTGGACCCTGCAAAGGAGTTTAGCAGCTAAGCAGAGGTGCACAAAGGGGTGAGGCAGGCAGTTTTGTGTTGCATGTAAAGGGCAGAGACAGGAGGGATCTTGAATGCCCTCTGAAATGTAGGGGGTTTGGGAGAGGGTAAAACGGGTTAAGGGAGCAAATATGATAACAGATAGAAACTAGACTTTTGGTGGTGAGCACTCAATAAAGCATACAGATATAAAATTATTATGCTGTACACCTGAACTTATATAATGTTATTAACCGATGTTACCTCAATAAGAAACTTAATTTAAAAAAAGAAAATATTTTAAAATGAAAGGTTTAGAATCTAAAAAACTAACCTACTTTAGGTATAAGAGGTTTCAACCAGGAAAAGGCAATGCTCAGGTTTTTTCCTGAAATCTTTCCAAAGTGTCCTTTAATAAACCCCATTTTTTAGTAATGACTCCTGGAGAGGACTGGAAATAGAGCTTAGATATCTATGGAGCAAAGCTATCCTTTGGAAGAAACCTCTCAAGGTGTGGTCTGTGAACTGCCGCATAAGCATCACATGAAGGCTTGTTAGAGACTGTAGAACTTTAGGCTCCACCCCAGCACTACTGAACCAGAATCTACATTTTAAAAAACTCTGGGTGATTTGTGTGCACAATAAAGTGTGAGAAACACTGGTACTGCAAACTCCTCTACAAATAATAAAATAATAAGTAGTAATTAAACAACCTCCTCTCTTAGCCAGCTGCTATGCCCAGAAATACTGACCAAGCCTGATCCAGTTTTACATTTACCACTCTGTTGAGATATATAAACGAGAATGTAAAAAGATACTAACACTTGTAAAATTGGACTACTAGTTCCATTTATTCATTGGAACTTTATGGGATGGTGATATACAGTTTCTTTAAGTTAAAACTTCTTTAAGACTTGAGATTTACAAGTCATGTCTTTTTTTTCTTCTTCAGCTTATAAGTATATCATTGGAATAAGCACAAATATCCTTGATCTCAGAGACAAGTTCAATGAATCATTTCAAGTGAACACTACTGATCTCATTCCAAAGGATGCCAACTCTGAGGAAGTCTTCGTGTTTAAACCAGAAAGCATCACTTTTGAAAATGGCACAGATCTCTTCATTGCTATTCAGGCTGTTGATAAGGTCAACTTGAAGTCAGAAATCTCCAACATTGCACAAGTATCTTTGTTTATTCCCCCACAGACTCCTCCAGAGACACCTAGTCCTTCTCTTCCTTGTCCTGATGTTAATATCAACAGTACTATTCCTGGCATTCACATTTTAAAAATTATGTGGAAGTGGATAGGAGAATTGAATCTGTCAGTAGCCTTGGGCTGAGTTTTCATAAGATAAATAAATCATCCATCATTCTTTGGATTATGAAATTTTCTAAAATGTGTTTTAGACTACCTGTAGGGGGCAAGTTAATGAAATAAAAATAAATAAATAAATAAAAGCTAAGCAACTGGCTACATATGTATAAAAACTACCCATTCAAATCCAAAAGTTTAATCTTCACTCAGTCATTTATTAATGATTTTGAATACTAGAAAGAAGGGATGCTTACATCAAAAAATAGAAGTATGTTTTAATTCATTTTAAGGAGCTTTGCCAGTTTAAAAGAACATGTAATTGCATATAAGACACCAGAAATGACCAGGTCAAATTATTTAAATATAAAAGGCATGGCCTGTCATAGAGAAGATCTGGACCAATATCACCAGGGGTATATATTATTTTCTCTAGATTCAGGCAAGGATAATGCATGTAAGAAAGAAATTATATTGTAGAAAGAAATAACAGCATGATGAAGGCTTCATAGGTATAGAATTTTATGCTATGTGCATGAAAGTATAAGTCAGTGATGATTAAAGTCACAGTGGTGTGAGATGAGGTGGGGTAGATGGTTCATGTAAGGTGTAAAGGGAAAGAGATTGAGAAATAAACATTTTGTGCCATAAACTAGTACCTTATACGTATTATGTTATGTAATGCAATTCAGTTCATTCAACATTCATCAGCTGCCTACTATATTCCAGGTCTATGCTGGGTCCTAAGTACAAAAAGATGAGTAAAATTTGGCATTTCCCCTGTGGGCAGTAACAAACATTTGAGAATATATATATATTTTTTTAATCAAGAAGCAGACATAACCAGAGCTACCCTTGAGAAAGGGAACTTTGAGGACCACAGGAAGGACTGGATAAAGACAGGAGAGGCTAGGGCCATGACAGATGAAAGGGGAAGGAGACAAAGAGGAGAAAAAAATGAGCCAAACAGACTTAGCAATATGGCAGTCCCCATCAAGAACGAATCACTGCTGCCAGTGCCTCCAAGGGAAAGTTTCTTGTGAATGGTGTTTCAAGTTCTCAGTTTCATGAGCATAATAAGTTCAAGATGTAGGTGGTCTGTATTTGAAAACAAAACATCTAGGAGATTGATTCTACATAGAGCTCAAGTTTATTTCTTTATTTATAGACCTTCCTTATTCCAAAACAGGATTTGAGGTGCATTAGAGAGATACATACAATAAACATAATAAAAAATTTAAGAAAATAAAGAAACAGAAGTGAAGTAAATATATAATAAAAGCTAGAGAAAGGTTCAGCACATCCAATGCCCTGTTAGAGACTGCAGATGTTCTGTACAATTGCAACGGTCGGGTCACACGTTTCACTTGGAACTTCCAAGCAGGAAGAACAAAGGAGACATATAGAGAGTAACAAGATGTGAGTCTACAAAGAAAAACAAATCAGAGGCTCAGGAGAAAAATGGCTTTTTCTATTAAAGACTGATTTGAAGTTTTGTCTACAGCTCCTAAAAAAATTAGGACACTGTGATATTAAGGACTGCAGCTTCAGCAAAATCCACATAATAATCACAACAGTTTAATACAGTGCTGATTACAACACCCTTCACGATACCAAACTAGAGCTAATGCCTAACTAGGGGGCCACTCACCTGCCCCATGTGGACAAATGAGTCTGAGGCCCCAACTCAGCCCCATAGAACATGGCTGCCATGAGTTTAGCCTGGAAAATTTCTAAGTCACTAATTGAGATTTTTAATTTCCCATTTGGGTGAACTCAGTGGAATGTACCCTGGGATACAGTGAGGAACTACATAAAAATGTATGTTACTTTGAAGAAATGAAGTAAATATCAGCACACAATTAAGGCAGAAAGTAGAGAATGACACAGGAAATGTTCCTATGTACTCTGGGTCATAAGACAGCTTTTCGTACAAAGAATCTGGACTGTCATGTGATAAAATAAACTAAGATTTTGCTTTATGCAATCATTATCCCACAAGACCCTAGTTTTGTTAAGTTTCCGATAGGTCAACTAAGTAATTAGGTAAATCTGGTGATTATATTTTTTGCATTGGTAACTTAGGATTTTCAAATAAAAGCCTCTGCCCTACCTGGACTTTCTCTTCCGGAACCACAGCTTTATCCTACTTCCTCTGTGAACATCTTCTCTGTCTCCTTTACTTAAATGAGCCTGAACTTTTATTGGAAGACCGCCTTCTAGAAGAGGCTGCTCCTTCTCCCAATATCCAAGTACCAATATCCAAGTTTCCCTTTGCAGCTTCCAAACTAGGCCATAACTCCTATGGTCTCATGTTTTCTTTTTAAGTTTCCATCCTATGCCATTGATCTATGCTATCCTTCATCCCTTCTCTTCACTGTCATCTACTCACACTCTCAGCCAAGACATGCGCCTGAGTCACAACACTCCTCCCCACTGACCTCCTAAAATCACTCTGCCTGGTGTCAGAATCTATATGAATAAGTCTATCAATATCTTAGCCTCAAAATTCATGATCTTCACTTCATCTACACTAAACTTTAGCAAACTATTGGATTGGATCATGAAAGTGCCTTTTCATAAATAAAAAATGGGAGAATAGTGGCAATTCCACGAGGTTTGACCTAATAGTTCCAAGGCCACAATTTAGACATAGAAATGACCTGCAACATCACCACCAATGAAATCTTAAAATCCATGATCTTACCCTGGCCACAGCTTTCCCTGAGTTGTTCACTTACTACCCTGCTGAACTGGCTTTGTAATTTCATGATAACCTCTAACATCATTAAATTGCCTCTTTTTACTCTATTATCTCCTGCTCTATACAGCCCCTACATAAAGTATGTCACTTCAAACTCTTTCAACTCCCTCATCAACTTATCTTATTACACCTGACTTGAAAACCCCTAGCTTTGCATTAAGCATACTGTCTGTATACTAGAGGCATTCATTTATCCATTTAGCAAATATTTTAAAGGACCTGCATTGTATCCCAAGTGCTGTGTTAGATGCCAAGGATACGATGGGTAAAAAAGCAAGGTATGGTTCCTGTTCTCAAGTAGTTTATAGCCAGTCAATCGATTAATAAGCAAGTCAGCAATTAACAATACACAGTATGTAGGAACTATTTTAGGAGAAGCATCTATTTTAAAAATCCACAGCTTGGTAGCTAATTCATACATGGTGTCTGCCAAAGGCAGTGGTCCTTCCTCTTTCATGATATCTGGATGTAAGTAGAAAATAAGGAGGGAAAACAAGTGAAAGAAAAAAAGAATGACCCTAATCAAAACATCACTTCTGCAAATATTGCTACATCTTTTATGTTGGGCAAAATCTACTGGAAGACACACTCTAGAGTGATCCTTGGGATCTAATTTTTTTCACTCACTCCATGGTAAGTGGGTGATATCAACACCAGAAAAAAAAATTATAGGAAAGTGTATATAAACAGTATGTTTTTAAAATTATACTTAATAAAACCACCTAACGAATGGCTTCAAAAACTACCTGACATACAGCCTGAATGGATTTTACCTGCTCTCAAATAATTCTCAAATAATGGTTTCAAACTTTTGAAGAAATGCCAAAACCTTTCCAAAGAACATGCTTTCCAAGCATGTTTGTTAGAGGGATTCATTAAAAAAAAAAAAAAGGGGAACATAAATCAACAAAACAGTGATCAAGGAGGTTTACAGGAAAATTTCACAGAAACAGTCAAATATGACAACCGAGGTAAGAACTAAATAATGAAGACAGAAAATTCATTGAATTAGAAAGTCTAAGCAATACATACTCATTGTGAGTGACAAAAATCTATTTAATCCAGTTCCTGGTATGCAATGTGAAAAATGAGACATGATAAATGGTTCTTCTTAGCCGATTTTAACTGTTACAGAGATAAATCTTTTCCTAAATTTCAAAAGTAATTCCAAATCCATTAGAAAAACAAACAAACAAACAAACAAAAAGTATGTGATGAGCTGCAGAATGGATGGCACAACTCAAACTGCAGAGGGCATACCAGGCTCATGCGTGATTCAGGCAGGCACAGGACCACAGACAACCAATTCATAAGGCATGACTGTGGAATCCGGGGCAGCTTTTTAAAGATCCAAACAACCAGTCTAGAGTAAGGCCTTAGTATCTGGGGATTGGAAAGCAGAATACTACCAGTACCGTTGCACCTGGGACAAAAGTACAAATAGAAATGCACATACCACGTACCTAAATATGCAAATACAAATCAGACTAACAAGCTGTTAAAATGTATCATCTCCTATCTTGACAAATATACTTTTATAATGACTTGGAAGGCCAGGTTCAAATTTAAAGTTCTTGAACCCATCTCATGGTAGAATATGGCAACTGAAAAATAAATGGACCATGGAACCCTTTTTTCTCTTATGCTCCCCAATTCCAGGCTTCACCCTCAGGGGCTTCATGTACATAGGTGTGGCCCCTTCAGCCTACATACCATATCAACAGTTGCTCTTTGTCCATCTCTCCAGCCTGGAAGTTTCACACACCATTGATGCAATCTGCCCTAGGCAGAACTGACTCTGGCACCCAAGTCAGTTCTGGCCCATGAAGGCCACGAAAAGTGGATCAGTTATTTATTAGAAATTTTCAGTTTTCAGGCATGTGTAATGTGTTCTAGAAGGGGTGGGAGGTCACTCACTGGCTGGGCACAACCTCTGGCCCTGTGGACTCCTCACCCCGTAGAAAGAGGACAGGGCCAGCTCATTAATTTGGGAGACCCAGTGAAAAATGAAAATGCAGGACCCCTTGTTCAAGCAGTAGTAACAAATAATGCTATTAAAGCTACTAAAAAAAATAGAGCTTTTTCTTTTCTCCCATAGTCTTTCTTAGCTTGTCACAGTGTTTATTTGTTATTTAAAGTTGTTCTAAATACAGAAAAATCAGTTTTAAAGTATTCATATGACTTTTGCCATTTATGTGTATGTTGTACAATTCCAGTTCTAAATGCAAATATAACAGCATTTAACTCACATGTGGAATACACAAACTCCTATTTTTGTAGCGTATGCATGCATATGTATTTCATTCTTGCCCAAACAGCGAAAACTTGGCACAAAATCAACTCAAGTATTTTTATTTCGCATCTTGTTATCTACCTTAGGCTCACAAGTAAGGAAGGATGGGGGAAAAAAAAAAAGAAAGAAACAATGGATTGCATATTTTTCTCTTTCCTTCTAAGTCATCATTTTCAATACAACTAGATACAAACGGACTTAACATGAATAAGAAAGGATATAATAGTTTCTAGGTCTTTTGTGTTTCTTAGAAACTCAATGCTTTCTTTCAAAATGAAATCACAGACTCTCCAGGCTGTCAGGGCACTGCCAACTCAATCATAGATGAAATATGTTCACCTTGTACTCACTTTGAGTCTTACTAAACTCCAGCACATTGTTGGCCCACCCAAATTCTGTAGTCATGGGACATTGTGAATGTTACATGCAAATGGAGTGGCAAGGAATGATAACCACACATTGTATGTATCCTCTCTATTTAAATGAATGATGCATTATCCTATCAGACTTCACTTACAAAACACAAGTCCAAATACAAAATTTTTAGGAATTTCAAGACAACTAAAGCAGAGCATTAAACCAAGTACAGAGGACCTTTCTAAGTACAGGGCCATATGTGACTACATGGGTCACATACCCATGAAGCCAGGCCTAGAAGAGGCACAGCCAGCAAGGGGCCAAACCAGAGTCCTCTAAAGGGGAGGGATGTCATATCAAAAGGCTGTATAGATGGGTAGCTAAAGCTCAGAGTGAAGTAATTTACCTGTAATCTCAATTGGTAAGTGATTTAAGCAGTATTTAAACTGGAGTTATTCGAAATCTGGAAACCAATGTGTTTAATGAGTTTACCATACCCCTTTCTTGAAACAAGCCCAATTGCATAGACTTGGCCAACACTGTACAAGCCTCAGATTTTCAGATGTTTTTTTTTGGCCATAACCAAGAAACACTTGCAGGTCGATTTATTGGCAGGTTGATTCCAGAAACATAGTTGCAATTATACTAATACTATTCATAAAATATTAGCTTGATGAAGAGAGAGAAGGAAAGAAACTTTCAGTAGTAGTAATAATTAGAATACATAGAATAATAGTGTATAAAATACTACTTAGTAGTAACAAGAATAGGTAATATTTACTTAGCAATTACTATGTGCCAGGTACTGCTCTAAGAGTTTCTGCTATATTATCTTATTTTTTTCCTCACAGAAACTCCATGAGTTTGGTAATATTATTATCCACATTTTATGAATGAGGAACAGGCAGAGTGATCTAACTAACTGAGGAAGTTCACACAGCTTACTAGTGACAAGGTCAGCATTTTTAACCCGGATAGTTCTGGTGCTTTGAACCAGCACTCTCTAAACATAGATCCATTAGTGACACTTGCTTGAAGGCAGATGGAATGAAACCAAGTGATGCAGACAAAATGATCGGTAAATATTCCTAAAACAATAGTACAGGAAACTTTAATAGCATTTTAGTTAATCTGGTGTAACTAAAATCTCCTATTAACCAGTTTTTCTTGCATTTTACTTTTCAGAAAAAAATTTCAAATACTTTCATTACAGACCTAATTTTGTAACATGTAGCCTAAGTTCCATATACAGGAAACATTTTACATTTAATTCAATTTCATATGTACCTTCCTTTTATCTATACTTACAGTATAGTCAGGAACCAGGAAATAAGGGAAAAACCCTGCTGACTCACAGAGCTGTTACAAAGGACTGTTCCCAGCATAGCTATTAACTGTAGAATAGAGCATCAATCAAATTTGCTAATGTGCACAGTGTTCATCATCTACCTTGCTTGATTTTTTTGTTTTTTAAATTAATTTATTTATTTTAATTAGTTTCAAATAAACAGGACATTGATTAGACATTTATATAGTTTATAAAATGATCCCCCTAATTGCTCCTTCTCTCCTCTGGTTTTCCACCTAGCCAATATATTAATGCTAACTGCATTCCCTCTGCCATGCTTCCCATCCCCATAACCATCTATCAACTATTAATTTGTACTTCTTTAACCCTTCACCCCATTCTCCCAGCCCTCCAACCCCTCTCCCCTATGTCTATCACCAAATTGTCCACTATATTTGTGAGTCTGTTTTTGATTAGTTTGTTCTTTTTGTTCCTTAGATTCTGCATATAAGTGAAATCATAGGGTATTTATCTTTCACTGTCTGACTTATTTCACTCGGCATAATAACCTCTAGGTCCATCCATGTCATTGCAAATGATAGGAATTCATTTTTTTTAATGGCTGAGTAATATTCTATTGTATATCTGAACCATAACTTCTTTATCCAATAGTCTGTTGATGGGCATTTAGGTTGCTTCCATATCTTGACTATTTTAAATTGTGCTGCCGTGAATACTGGGGTGCATAGATCTTTACGAATTATTGTTTTGGTTTTCTTTGGATAAATACTCAAAAGTGCAATTGCTGGGTCAAAAGGTATATCCATTTTTAATTTTTTGAGAAACTCCAGATTGTTTTCCATGGCAGCTGTATCAATTTGCAATCTCACCAACAATGTATAAGGGTTCCCTTTTCTCTGCATCCTTGCCAAAACATATTGTTCTTTGATTTATTAATGATAGCCATTCTGACAGGTGTGAGGTGATATCTCATTGTGGTTTTAATTTGCATTTCTTTGATGATTAGTGACCTTGAGCATCTTTTCATGTATTTATTGGCCATCTGTATTTCCTTTTTGGAGAAGTATCTTTTCAGGTCTTCTGCCCATTTTTCAATGGATTGTTTGTTTTTTGTTGTTTTTGTTGAGTTATATGAGTTCTTTATATATTTTGAATATTAACTGCTTATCAGATGTATCATTAGTGAATATCTCCTCCCAATCAGTTGGTTGTTGTTTTGTTTTGTTGATGGTTTCCTTTGCCGTACACAAACTTTTTAGTTTTATGTAGTTCCATTTTATTTTTTCTTTTGTTTCCCTTGTCCAGGGAGATATATCTGAAAAGAAATTCTTGTTAGTAATATCAGAGAGTTTACTGCCTATATTTTCTTCTAGAAGGTTTATGGTTTTGGGTCTTACATTTAAATCTTTAATCCATTGTGAGTCTATTCTTGTATACGGTGTAAGAAGGTGGTCCAGTTTCTTTCTTTCTTTCTTTCTTTTTTTTTTTTTTTTTGCATGTATCTGTCCAATTATCCCAACATCATTTATTGAAGAGACTGTCTTTAGCCCATTGTATATTCTTACTGCCTTTGTCATATATGAAGTGAGTAGACAGGCATGGATTTATTTCTGGGTGTTTTTTTCTGTTTTAATGCTGGATAACATGTGGAGCAAACTTGCTAATATCATATAACCACGTTGCCTAGTTAGGTTGTTTTGTTGCTCTGTTTTACTAGTGGGTAGGATTGACTCTATGTGGAAACTCATATATCAAATATGCATACCTGGTAGTGAATCAGTGGTCCTAAGTAATAAACAGTGACAAGGTAACCAAGAATAACGAACAGAAAGTCCTAAGCACTGAATCTGATTGAGTCATTCAATTTCTTCATCTCAGAATGGGGTATCTTTCATCTCCAAATCTCTGTGTGCTATTAGGAATCCCACTGACTGGTTACAACAACAACAATAACAATAAAATCCATGTTACTGAATTAAAAATATATATATATATATATATATATATACTTAAAATACATATAAAAATATATATACATATCACCATTTCTACTTTTCAAACTAACGAAGATATCACTAAGTGTTAATAATTGTGAAATGCGATGAGGCATATACTCTCATATACTATCTCATGGACTATAAGTGGGCACTGTCTTTCTGGAAAGCAACTGGCAATGTCCAGGGCCATTAAAATCTTCTCCCCTTGGCACATTGGTTTATGTTCAGATATCTATCATGAGGCAATAACTAAAATTGCCAACAAAGACATTCAGAGCAGCATTATCTGAAAGACGTTCAAATTGGAAATAATCTCAATGTCTAACAATAATAAATTATGATGTATTCATGTGTAGATTCTACTTAGTCATTTAAAATGAAATTTATGAAATATTTCTTGTCATAAGAAAATGCTTTAAAATGCTCCACTAGTTATGGAACATTGGACGAGTTATGTATCTCACTATACTACAGCTTCCTTATCTGTAGTAGAAGATAAAAGCATTATAGGAGTGATATGAAGATTAAATGAATAAATATAAGTAGAGAGTTTAGATCAGAGTCTGGCACAGAGGAATTACTAAGTCAATATTAGTTATCACATCACCTCCATTGTCTTCATCCTCATTCTAAAGCAGTCTTTTGGTAGGATGCTTATAATATATCCAGTTTTTAAATGTTTACAAAAATAAACATATAACCTGATCTTAATGATCCAAGAAAAAGTGTGTGTGTGTTCATGCGTATGTCTGTATATATGTGTATTAGGTAATTAGGTTGTGTATATATATTAGGTAATTAGGTATATATATTGGTTAATTAAAATTTCCCTCTGTAATGTTTATAATGTTTTTCAAATTTGTTATGGTAAACATGTATTACTTACAATCAGAACAAATATTTTTACATATAGGAAAGAAACAATCTACCTAGTACAAAAACCAAAATATGTTGAGAAACAAAAAACAGAACAAGGATGCCAGAAATTCAAAGTGGCAACAAAAAATGAGTACTAGGAGAGGGAAAATAGAAAAATGGGGAAAACAGAGAATATGTAGCTCTGCAGCATAAGGACAAAATCTGAATGGTGACTTCAGGGGACAGTGAGCCATGCTAAAGACACATGGAACACCACACACCTCTCTGGAGATCAGCAAATTTAAGAACATTGTATTGGTCTCCAGAGGAGACCCCAAAAGTTGATTTACACAATGACGATCCTGAGTTTGCAGGATCTAAATGAATACTAACATTGAACAAGATGCCTCAGAGGGGCAGGCTTAAGAAACACTCAGAGTTAAGATATAAAGTGAAAGACCTTTCTCTACTCTCTTTCCCCATAACTGATTACCATATGAATTTACTTGGAATTGATTACTAAAAAAATTTAAAATCTAACACTTCCCTTCTATGAAAATATTTATAAAATATTTTAATAAAATATTTTTATTAATATTTTAATAAAAATAAAACTTTGTCCCTTTGGATAAAGATTTGGAATATATGACAGTGGTGTCTACTGGACAGCATTGATGAAGACTCTTGCCAGCTGTACTCATTTTTAGGGCCCATTACATTACCCAAATTATCTTTAATATATCCTACTCAATATATTCTTTTTCAGAAAGATAGGCATGAAAATACTTAAAAGTAAGCTTTCAAACTAAATGAGTTAGGCTTCATTTATCTGCAAAGTTCAGTGACATTATTTATTCCTAATTAATGCCAGAAAATCAAGGCTACCATATATCCAATACAAATAACAACAAGAAATACCAGATTGGCTGAGACTGGTTCTCCTAGAACAACCTATATAGCAGCCTGACACATCTGCCAACCAGGGGTCTTCACCTGGGACCATCTCAGACTATAGGGAAGCACCCCCCAGATAGTTTCAGAATCTGATCTAGATGGAAAAAGTTGCCAGCAAAACTGATCTATATTGGTTCCTAGATAAGCTGCAGTAGGATTGGTTCCTAGTTCTCAGGAACCTACTACTTCCTGAAGGAGAAGCAATTCAGCTGCCTCCAGTAAATCTTTGGACCAAATGTAGAGAGGCTTCAGCTACCTTAGTTTCATTATACTTCAAATGGATAGTTGCTACTTGGACACAGTACAACCATGTGTTCAGAAAATTAAAGGGAAATGCTTCAACAGAGGCATGATGGCCATATTCATTTAAATTATTGAACCACTAGAATAATCCAGATCAATGAAATTGCAGGTCATATAATAATAAAAAGAATCCCAGAAAGTGTATTACTATCACCACAGGACCATATTCTAAGATATATCATGGTCAATGTTCAATTGTTTAATCAAGACCACCTGGGGAAAACATAATGAGAGTGGGGCCCAAGGAGGAAACAGGTCAGTGGTTTAGAAATGGGAATTTCTAGGAGCTAGTAATTAGTCTTTAGGCTGTGAGATAAGAGTAGGTGAATTTGTTATAAAAATGATGGGGCAGTAAAGGATGCTGAAATGTCCATTTCTCTGCATATGTGACAAACTATCCCTGAGAAAATTAGTGCATGGTATTTCTCTGTAAATTTGCTTGAAAAGAAAATTCCAAAATATTTCAAAACATTGCATTTTATGTTTTAAACACTTAGAATGATCTTTCAAAAATTTCCTTGAAATACTACTATAACTTAAAATCAGTGTCCTTTGCTTCTCATTCTTGAGTGTGCATATAAATCACTTGGGGAGCTAGTAAAAATGCAGATTCTGGTTCAATAGGTTCAGGGGTTCAAGATTCCTAACACCCTTCAGGCGATGCTGGAGGACCGCATTTTGAGTAGCAAGGATTGAGACTGCTCTTATTTCTCACATCCTTGCTATCTGACCCTGTCCTCCTTGTTATCACTGATTCATCCAACATAGGCATCCAACTCAGGCAGATCAGAGTTTTCTCCTGGCTACAGTTGATTCCCTCAGGGTGGCCACCTGACTTAAAATAAGCTTATCAGAGCTCTTCTCCAGGACTTTCGAATCACAAGTAGGGAAGATGATTAATGTCTCTCTGGCAGCAAAGCTATGTGCTGTGAGGCTCAGAACTAGTCTGTCCACTTTTCCTGCTGAGGGGGAAACTGACATGAAATGATGAGGCCAACATGCCAAGGAATGAGCAAAAACCTGGCTATATTCACATCCCTAGTTTCCCCAGTTCTCACTGAACCTGAACTCTAAGGTCAACCTCAACTTTGCAGTGCTGTGTGAGATATGCCCAATATCCTTCCAAAAAGTAAGTAAGCAAGCAAGTAAGTAAGTAAGTAAGTAAATCAATAGATATTTAACTAACTTAAGTTGGTTTTCTGTCACAAGCAACGAGAGTGCTGCATAAAACACTCACACAATATAATCAACATTTCTCAAAATAACTTGCTTTACTTAATCTCCGTTTTTAAGCTGAAAAGCCATTCACTATAAACTTTATACACAAAACTTATTTTCTAAATTTTTGTTTCTTATTGTTCTGAGTCTAGTATTGTCTAGCACCTGGAACATTATATTTGTTGACTTGGATTAATTTAGTCATTGAGCATAATTTGTACTATGTGACAGGAACCATGCTGGAGGCTGGAACCACAAGGTCCCTGGCTCTTCCAGTAACTTATAGTTTAGTCAGGGAGATAGGCAAAGTAATTTAATGTGATATGATATGAAAGCATGATGGAAGAGGTGGAACCTCATCTAAGTCTTGAAGGACAAGTAGAAAAGGAAGAGGAAATTCCAGTCAGAAAGAGGCCAGTAAATAAAGCCATAAAAATGAGAGACAGAATGTTCCATTTGGAAAAGTGTGAACGTTTCTGTATGCCTAAAGCAGGAAGTTGAGAGTACAGGAGATTGGGTAGGGAGACAATGAGTAAGAAGCTTAGCTACAAAATCAAGAACGGCCTTGAATAAAATGCCAAAAGCCGTGGACTTCATTCTGTAGGCAACAGGGGGATGATAGTGAAAATAAGCTGCAGCAGGACAAGATTGTGTTTCTATTTAGAAAGTTCGTGTTGCAGAATATTTGGGGAGGAATCAGGATAGAGATAAGGAGTTCTGTAAGGACAGACTGCAGTCTTTGAGCTAGTAAGCTATTGTGCAAAGCTATAATGAGGTAAAATAAAATCTTTCAGGGTCAACTTACTGTTTCTTTTTTATAACCTGTTACAAGTATCCTACCTTTCTTACTTTTTCTTTTATACATAGAAAATTTAGGAATTGTTATAACATTGTTAGTTTAAATGTGTCTCTATGGACAGCATATGATTGTATCTTTTCAAAATCTATACCTAGCGTCTCTGTCTCACCAAAAGTGAGTTTAACCAATTCACTGAGGTGTAATAATTTGTTAAAAATTATTTCTGCTATCTTTTTCCATATATTCTATTTCACATATTTCTTTTTGTTTCTTTTTTTCCCCTCTTTCCCTAACTTCTATTGGATAAGTTGAATTTTACTCTACTGTTCTGAAAATCACACATGATTTTCATCCTCTGCTGGTTATATCAACTAATTAAGACCCATTCTTATAATTATCATTCATTTATTTTTTCTATAGTAATAAAATTCAAGCACTTATCAATACCTATATTCCCCTTATCTCCTTCACTTCCAACAGAAATGTCTTAGCAGACTCTTGTCTCTCTGGACTCAACATCATGAAGACTCCCTGGTGCTGATATTTTCTAGAGTTTAAATTATGAGCTGATAAATTTTTGTTATTATTCATTGCTATTTAGATGAGAAGTTTTGCTTAATTATTTATTAACATTTATTTCACTTACCTTATTGATTCTTTTTATTTATTTTCTCCTTGCTGGAGAATTTCGTCCAAGAGTGTTTTTAGATTGTATATTAGGTGGTCTAAAGCCAAGAATTTTTGACATTATTTTTACTTCACTCTAACATTTAAGCGATAATTTAAAATATAAAGTTTAATTTTTTTTTTCTTTCAACACTATGAAAATAGTATTCCATTTCTTCTTGTACCTAAGGTTGCTACTGAGGAGTCTGGGCCATTAACAGTGTACAGAGGGTAACTGAAGCCATGCCTGGGAGTGAGATCACCAACTGGAACAGAGAAAAGAAGAGAAGGAAGCCAAAAATGAATTCTTGAGAAAAGCCAGCGTTTAAGTGAGAAATCAAGAAAGTGGCATTATGAACTAGATTGAGAAGGCCAGAGATTTACAAAGATAATCAAGGGCGTGTCATATAAACCAAGAGAGTTTCAAAAAAGAGGAAACGATCAACAACACCAAGTATTAGAGAAGCCAAATAAGATTAAGTACTCCAAATTGTTCACTGCATAAAACACTATAGCCAAGTTACTGATTTTTTTTAAATGAAAAAGGTTTGTACCACTTTCAAATGCTGCTGAGAGGGAGTAGAGAGCAGCAGGAAGACAGGAGAAGGAGATACAGAAAAGAGAGAGGACAAATGATACAGCATTAAGGTACTGCAGAAAACTGGAGGATAAAGAGCAAAGCTCAGTTTCACTTTTTTACATGTGGCTGTCCAGTTTTCCCAACACAACTGAACGATTGTCTTTTCCCCATTGTACACTCTTGGCTCTTTTGTTATAAATTAATTGCCCATATATGTGTGAGTTTATTTCTGGGCTCTCAATTCTGTTCCATTGGTCTATGAGTCTGTTTTGCCAATACTATAGTGTTTTAATTACCATCATTTTGTAGTATAGTTTTAAATAAAGAAGTGTGATACCTCCAGCATTGTTCTTCTTTCTTAAGATTGCTTTGGCTATTTGGGACCTTCTGTGGTCTCATACATATTTTAGAATTACTTATTCTAGTTCTATGAAATATGCCATTGGAGTTTTGTTAAGGATTGCACAGAATTTGTAGATTATTTTGGGTAATATCAATACTTAAGCAATATTAATTCTTCCAATTTGTGAGCATGAAATAACTTTTCATTTATTTATGTCTTCTATATTTTTTTCATAAGTGTCTTACAATTTTTAGTGTATAGGTCTTTAACCTCCTTGATTAAATTTATTCCTAGGTATTTCATTATTTTGATGCAATTGTAAATTATTTTGTTTTCCTCATTTCTTTTTCTGACAGTTTATTATTAGTATACAGAAACACCACAGATTTCTGTTTATTGATTTTGTATCCTGAGACTTTACTGAATTCATTTATTAGCTTTAACAGTTTTTTGTTTTGTTCTAACAGTTTTTGTGGATCTGACTCCAAACATAAGGAAAACAAAAGCAAAAATAAACAAATAGGACTACGTCATACTAAAAAGTTAATGCACAGTGAAGGAAACCATCATCAAAACAAAAAGGCAACCTACTGAATGGGAGAAGATATTTGCAAATCATACATTCAATAAGGGGTTAATATCTAAAAATATATTAAGAACTTATACAATTTAAGAACAACAAAACAAACAACCAATTAAAAAATGGGCAGAGGATCTAAAAAGACATTTTTCCAAAGAAGATATATAGATGGCCAAAAGGCATATGAAAGATGTTCAAAATCACAAATTATTAGGGAAATACAAATCAAAACCACAATTAGATATCACCTCACACTTGTTAGAATGACTATTGTCAAAAAGACAAGAGCTAACAAGTGTTGGAGAGGATGTGGAGCAAAGGGAACCCTCATTCACTATTGGTAGGACTGTACATTGTTGTAGCCTCTATAGAAAATACTATGGAGATTCCTCAAAAAATTAAGAGAACTACCATATGATCCAGCTATTCCACTTTTGTATATTTATCTGAAGAAGAAAAGCACTAAATTGAAAAGATATAGGTACTCTTATGTCCACTGCAACATTATTTACACTACTCAAGACAGGGAAACAACAACCTAAATGTGCATCGATGGGTGAATAAAGAATAGATAGAGATAGATAGATAGATAGATAGATAGATAGATAGATAGATGATTGATAGATAGATAGATATGTGTATCTATGTGTGTGTGTGTGTGTGTAGGTGTGTGGGTGTGTGTCTATAATGGAATACTACTCAGTCATAAAAAAGAATGAAATCTTGCCATCTGTGAAAATATGGATGGATGTTGAGGGAACAATGCTAAGTAAAATAGGTCAGAAAGAGAAAGACAAATACCATATAATTTCACTCATATGTGGAATCTGAAAACAATGACAACAACAATAAAAACCACTGAACAAAACAAAACAAACTTATAGATACAGAGAATAGTTCAGTGGTTACCAGAGGGGAAGGAGTTGGGGGAAGGGAAATAAGCTAAAGTGGGGAAGGGTCAATTGTATGGTGAGGAAGAGTAACTAGACTTTTGCAGCTGATCACTTTGTAGTATACACATATATTGAATTATAAGGTACTCCTAAAAGTTATGTAATAATTTGTACATACGTATATATGTGTATACACACACATATACACACATATATATATATATATGTATGTATGTATATTAGTTCTCCCTAATCTTTAGAGAAAAAGAGAGAGAGGATGGATTATAGAGATCATTGTGAATAAACTAATCTGTAAGTACTTGATCCTGCCATAAAATTCTTGGACAAACTTTCTGTTTAAAGCACTTTTGTTCAAAGGATTTTTTTTCCTTATGGCTCTTTCAGTCCTGGTTACATGAAGAAAAATTCTTGAAATCAGGAGTCATATGTTACAATATTTCTGTAGCATCTGCTAACTTTACAACTTCTAAAAAAAATGGGTACCTTGGGTTCAGAATATGGCCAGTGTAACAAATAGCAACAGAAGCATCAGCCAGAGGGAGTAAGGAGGATAGGACACTTACCCATGCATGCTTAGCATAAGGAATCTAGAACAGAATCAACACACCAAGGAATCTAGAAGAAAATCAACACACCATGGTTAGGGAGATCCAAAAGAGAAGGAGATAGAGACTGAATTTTATACAATGAATTCCAACCTATTATAGCCCAGGTTCTGTGTTAATAGTGAATAACTCACAATAATAGAAAAGTCAATGTTGCCTTCAGAAAATTATATACAGATGGATAAGTAACAGTTTTACAATTCAAAAAGCTTTCTCCCATTTTTAAAAATGAAAATGTTATAGATTATCTTTCCTTCCAGGAAAGCAAAAGCGAAATCATAAACCATATTCCTAACTCAATAATCGTCCAAATCTTCTTCTTATAAGGAAACAAACTGGCTATTAATACACTCTTAGCATGTTACTGACTCATGAGTTAAAAGTCCCATGACAGGAGACCTCTGTATTGTCATGGTAATCAAAAGTCTGACTCTCCCTGGAGAATTTAGTGTTGTTCAGCTAAATTTCCAAAGAGAAGAATCTGGGATGGGATGTTTGAAAGAGAAAAAACAACAACAACAACAACAACAACATAAAATTAATATCCTATTTTCTTGACTTCACACATTCATTCTCCCTGTGAGGAATACAAGGAACTTATCTCATTGATAAATTTAACATGGAAGAGGACAAATCCGTTTATTTTATGGCTCTTGGAAAATTATGTTACCCATTCAACTGTGGGCCCACTGTTATCATGGCAATCAAACATCTGTTTGAGACAGAAAGAGAGTAGGATAGGGAATTATTAACACAGTAAAGATAAGTTCTCCTAAGATCCTATGTAATTAACATTATGTTACCCATTGGAATCAATTATTAACCAAATGTTATCAACTATTTTCCTTTTAAGATTTTGATCTGATAACTAAACTTAGCAAAATGAGTACTTTGAAGTTGAATAAAGATTTGTAAATATAATAAAGGTTTTATACAGAAACAATGCATAGTAATTATATTTGCATAAAAGACATATTTTTCAACTTTCTAGTATTACCTAGAGATCGTATTAAAAAGTGAAATAAAAAATAATACAACCAAATAGAGAATTACTATATGATATTTAAGGACACTGAGAGGTTTCAGTAAAACAGCCTTAGTATAAAATGTTCCAAATTTGCCCAATCTGATGTACAATTAAAAAGGAAATCAAAACTAAAATTCAAATTACAAACTAGGTAGCAATAACTATCAGCTACATCAGTGGAACAAATAGACTGCCTAGACTGGAACACAATATATTAAGACTTGTGGAACATGGTGAAAATACTACTTAATGTATTTGTTTTAGCATTTGTTACTAAACAACAATAAAATAAAAATTAATTAGTTAGGAATCAACTTGAGAAGTTAGAAAAAGAACTATATTACAAATCTAAAAGTAATGAAAGCAATGGCTAATGATAAAAGATGTTAATGAAATAATTAGTATCACCAACAGTAATAATCAAAAGCAGCAAAAATAATTTTTGAATGTGTAATTCCTGGGGATACTAAAGACATAGGGAGAAAACTTTCTCTTATATAATTCTCAAACTCAAAAAAACTAAATACCTATAAATGTTCAACAATGATGAAATTCTTAAGTTATAATTATTCTATATTGTAAAATTGTATTTAATATTTAAATAAATTAAATAATTCCATGTGAACTAGCATATACTAGGTTTCCTAACTTCATGCATGTACATACCAACTTAAGGATTGTTGCCTATGTTCATGTACATATTCTACTATTTTCTTAATACATACAAAAAATGGTATTATAATAGCAATTTCTGTGAAATCTTATAGGTTTGATATGTTGGATAATGACTAAATTTTTTCAAAGCTCTTTTGTGTCCCAGTTGTGGACAAGGAAACCCAATCCTTTTAAGTGCCCTGAATGAGACTGTTTGCTTGAGCAGAATTCAGTTTAGACACACTTGGCATAGTCCTTTCTGATTTGTGCCCAACCAGCCTCTGCCCAGAATATCTATCTGAGGTTGGGTTGATGAAAACAGTAGCCTTTGTAGCTGGACAATCAACTGGGAATCAGCAAGAAGCAGACTAGTTATGAACGGGGATGGCTCTGAGGGCACCAGAGAAGCTGTTACTTCCCTCTTTACAAAGTGGGTTAGAAACAGAGCAAGGGAAAGAGATGGGAAAAAAGTTAAGAGTAGACACTTGTCTCTGATTCCTTCTTCATAGTCCATAAAGTATCACTCCTTTCTGTGCCACCAGGAATAAGTAGAGGGGAACTGTTATAAATGTTTGTCTATTTTCATGGAGCTGCAGGAGGGAGCTTTTCCTAATTCTTCTGGTGAAGTGGAAGGATCTCCCTTCCTACCTTAAAACCAAGAGTTTCACGATTTTATTAAAGGAGTAATAAATAACACCTCCTCAAAATAATATAGATACTCCCCCAAACACTAGAGGGGATCGGATTCCCCCAGGTTTCACCAACATTTCAAAGCCCTTGAACAAGCTACAGTTTAGGGATTATATATGTTGTTATTTCAAGTTAAAATGATGATCATTCACTAGTTCAGTTTGTCCATTGGTCAGTAACAATTTCCTGAGCACCAACTTTATGGGATCGGTGC
This sequence comes from Eidolon dupreanum, assembly GCA_028627145.1. NCBI lineage: Eukaryota > Metazoa > Chordata > Mammalia > Chiroptera > Pteropodidae > Eidolon > Eidolon dupreanum. The sequence continues at coordinate 55,483,674 of CM053502.1, forward strand.
ATGCTTTGTGGTTTGCTTGAAGGTCCCAATCCAGAGATCAGAGGGAGGTATGGAGCAGCTGGAAGAGAGAGCAGTGAGGGAACCAGGGCAGGATAGCCTAAGATGTATTCCCCTCACAGTTTCCCTGGGGTTGCCAGGGAAACAGCTCCATCCTGTAACTTGTACAACATATTAATTCTATGAATGTACAGTAATCCCATCATTTTCCTGAGGGAATGAAAGGATGGTGTGGGATGCTGCCTAAAACAGCACAGTCTGGCCACATAGGGTAAAATCTCTATTGTAGAGATGTTGCTTGTTCAGAATACAACATAGGTATCTTTCTAACTGAACTTTTAACTTAAAGACACTTTCTGTTATTTCTGTTTTCAGTTCTCTTTTGGGTTTCATTTTTAATTTTTATTGGGGTAACATTGGTTAACACAATTATATAATTGTCAGGTGTACATTATAATTTGACATCTGTATATTCTATTGTGTTTACCACCCAAAGTCCAGTTTCCTTCAGCTACCATATATTTGATCCCCCTTGGCACACTTTGCTCTCCCCCTACCGTCCTATATTTGACTCCTTTTACCCCATCTACCTTCCCCCTCCTCTTCCATCCCCTACCCTCTGGTAACCACTAGTCTATTGTCCATGTCCATGAGTCTCTGTTTGTCCTGTTCGTTTGTTGCTTTTAGGTTTATATCCCACATATAAGTGATATCATGTGATTTTCAACTTTTTCTGTCTGGCTTATTTCGCTTA